>VDFB02322285.1:180021-306820 GCA_007258455.2 Sequoia sempervirens | reverse complement strand
TCGGGGCAAGCTCACCTCGACCTGGGGTGGATCTGCCCCAACTTGGGGCAGGTTCAATCCGACAGGGGGGCATAATCATTTGAGCTAGAAAGACAAGGTTGCCCTGATGAGGGAAAAATGGGGATACAAAGAGGGAGAGAAAAACACAAAGAAAAGAGTGAAGCAAGAGATGTCCCAGAGCCGAGCATATGGTGTATTGATAATTGGGTAATATGGATGTAGGGTTTTGTGTGGTTACAGACACATGAGCAGTGGTCAGAGGTATTGATAGTGATCATAGTGGCCATGACTGTCGTCGATCACATGACCTTAGATCATGAATATTTATTGTACTTTCTACAAGTTTCAGTGATTAGGGCACATTGAGCGACACTGACGACGTTGATAGAGAGATGGAGCTCAAAGACATCGAAATTTCATCTGCCAACGAGGGAGATGATGGTGACACTAGAGGATGTATGGCACATCCTTTGGCTGCCGATAGTGAGGATATTGATTAGAGATGTGGTATTGAGAGGGGTCAAGTTAAATCACACTATGGTAGTGTTATTTGGATGTGAGGATCTGCCCCTACAGGGTCAACAATTGGATCTAGATGGATGTTTGACAGTGGGGGTACCACCCCTACCATTATTTTTATGTGGTCTGATTAGTGGGATACTGTTACCAGACTATAGCAGGTGGTTTTGCAGTCTTCGGTTCATGGAGGTGATTCGACATATTGTCAAGTGGCGTGAGGGACAGATCTCGTGGGGCACCTATGTCTTAGCACAGTTGTACATGGATATGCATGCGATTTGCTACCGGAACGCAGTGAGTTTGACACACATGTCCCTTCTATAGGTGTGAGCATGGGAGCATATTATGGTGACTAGACCTGTAGTTGTTAGGGAGGGAGACAAGGATGATAGGGAGTCGGTGGCCTGGGGTATGGAGAGGTGAGGGGCTAGATTTTTCAGTATGAGATATCGGGAGGTATGGAGGGATGGAGAAGGGTGATAGATGATTTATAGGAGAGAGACATATTATGGTAGCCATATATGTATTGACACTTCAGGGGATGGAGGGGAGAGGAGGAGAGGCAGAGAGGTTACTCTATGAGCCGGTGCATCCTGATTGGGAGTCAACCACACATAGTGGAGATGCATCGACCAGACAAGGTGGTGAGACAGTTTGGGTTGACACTGGATATTTTGAATGCACCCATCAGGTTTCGTTGACTCACAAGAGAGTGACCATGGGGGCTCGAGTTTAGACTGAGGGAGGCCAAAGTGGCGTGGGCGACAACAATGTAGGTACCCTACCCAAGGAGAGCTATTGGAGTGGAGGATGCAGGAATGACAGTATGATATGACCTGTGGTGGTGCAACTACCGATGGGAGAGGGTTACACCACTAGTGCCTATTGTAGGAGCTGTAGGGTTTGGATTAGAGGATGAGCGCCAGGGGGTGAGAGAGGGTGGAGATAGGAGATAGGCGCAAAGGGGAGGAGAGGGGAGAGGAGTAGGACAACAAGAGGATGTAGAGGGTGTGGGTCAATAGGGTAGAGGAGAGGATGTGATGGAGGCAGTGGGACAGCTAGAGAGGAGGGCTAGGGCGGAGGTAGATGTAGCAAGATTCATGGATGGGAGAGAGGTAGTATGACAGGAGGGTGGGATAGGCCTAGAGCCGGATGCAGGAGGATAGAATGAGCTGGAGGTGGAGATGATACACACAATGGAGGGTGGAGCTGTTCAGCAGATTAGTATAGGCGGTAGGGTACAATGGAGAAGAGTGTTGGTATGAGATAAGCAGGGGGAGGTGGGAGGGGATGGACAACAAGATGGAGCCCAGGAGGAGATGGAGACCAAGAGTTAGCTAGAGAGGATGGAAAGTAGGAGACAACTGAGCAGGGTGCAAATCATGACAGACTAGGAGGAAATGGGAGGTGGTGGACAATAGGATGGAGCTCGAGAGGAGATTGAGGCTAGGAGTTAGTCATAGAGGATGGCGAGTAGGAGATGACATAGGGGGTGCAGATCGTGACAGAGCAAGAGGAGATAGGTGGGGGTGGATAGTAGGATGGAGCTCGAGAGGAGATTGAGGCCAAGAGTCAGTCAGAGAGGATGGAGAGTAGGAGACGACAGAGGGAGTGCAGATTGAGGCAGGGTAGGGGCCTCCAATTCTAGAGATAGGGGAGAGCGAGGATGAGGAGGAGCTAGAGATAGGAGAGCCGATGAGACTGATGAGAGTGGGGAGGCATGGTTAGCCGTAGAGAGTTTGAGTTTTCCCCACTGTGGAGGACCTGGAGATTCAGTAGGAGTAGGAGTGTAGGGGGGCGATGATGCTATGGAGATAGATGGAGATGTTCCAGATATGGATATTTTGGATGCAAAACCATTGGCGGTGGTTCCTGTCGTTACCTTAGGGGATCCTATTACTTAGCCGAGAGATACTACGGAGAGACTTTAGATTATAGATTAGAGGTTGAGGATAGCGGAGGCAAAGGTGATCAGACTCAGAGTCAAGCTATCGAGAGTACTAGTAGCAGGTCAGAGAGATTATGGACTTATGGTTGACCTATTAACCACCCAGGTAGAGGTGATGGGGAGGAAGAGAGAGAGACTATAGGCTATCATAAAAGGGATATGGGATGAGTTGGCTATTGTCCGTTGGGACCGTGATAGACTACAGGCAAAGACTGTTATATTACAGGCCAGAGGGGAGTCAAAGGGGATGACAAATCATGTGTCAGTAGATAGTGGGTATTAGATGGATGATCTTCAGTGGGAGTGAGATGAGCTACGATATAGAGTGCATTATTTAGAGCAGAAAATTGGAGATATGGGGTTGATGCAGGAGAGAGGCAGATGAGGGAGTAGGCCCATATTATGTAGGTAGAGAGAGATGTAGCGCAGATGCAGGTGTAGGCGGTGGAGTCAGAGAGGGATGTGGCATAGGCACGAGTTTAGGTGTTGTAGAGTGAGAGAGAGTTGGAAGAGGAACAAATACAGTCTCTTCAAAGGAGGAGAGAGGTGGTTGTTTAAGAGGTATTGTCACTACAGAGAGAGCGAGATGCAGTAGTTTTGAGAGTATAGGAGATTCAAAGGGATAGGGATGCAGTAGTGGCTTAGTCACAGGTTGTATAGAGGGAGAGAGATGCTGCAAAGATATAGATGCAGACATTGCAAGGAGAGCGAGATTCAATAGTGGCCCAGTTGCAGTTAGTGCAGGTTAGTGATGTGAGAGGGACAAATACAAAGGGGTTACAGAGGGAGAGGGATGCAACAGTGGCTAGGGCAGTAGCTATCGAGGAGATGAGAGATTAGGTTCAAGAAAAGATGACACAGTTATGACTATCCTAGGAGGCCTGGGAGCAAGAAAGGAGATTGATCACTAGAGATCGGGATAGGTATCGTCAGGAACAAAAGTCTACTCGGATTCAGGTTGCTAAGTGAGAGGAGAATGCAAGGGAGGCAGGATTTTGGATGGTTGCATATTACCATGCAATTCTAGACCCGATACAATGGACATTCTAGTATGTTCGACAAACACCATAGATGCTCGCGCCATCCTAGTCGTTGGGGACGCAGACCCGAGGTTTTAGTGATTCACCGGGTGTTTCACCAGGTAGGAGATTAGTACCTGATTCACCACAGAGATCAGATGTGGGTAGCTCATTCGGAAGATGATAGGCTACTGAGTTTTTGGCAGGTGTAGGGTGGATGGATAGGCCATAGTGACAATGATTATTTACAGGACTTTGTACTTGTATTTTGATCTGATGATTTTTGTATACGATGGTCATAAATATGATGACATCAATGACATTATTATGATATTATTCATGTGATAGTCATGATGATGGGATGCACTTTGGACTTTTGGTATATTTATATATGATACATGATAGCCCTTATTGACACCATGTTTATGTGTTGGATGGATGATTGTGTTTATGCATTTGCGAAATATGGATGATTTTATTAATGCAGATATTCATATGGTGATATGATGTGTGCATATGTTATATCTATGATGACTTATGTGTATGGATGTTTATTTGATGTATGTATATGTTTATGATGGCTTTTTTATGAATGTTTTATATATGTAGGATGTGATGTATTATGAGTCTAACACTTTGTAATACGTGTGGTAATGTATGCATGGATCTAACATGTTGTGATGCAGGTGGCAATGTATGCATGGATCTAACATGTTGTGATGTAGGTGGCGTATGCATGGATCTAACACGTGATGTAGGTGGCATATCTATGGATCTAACATGTTGTGATGCAGGTGGCATATGCATGAATCTAACATGTTGTGATGCAGGTGGTGACATATGTGTGATTAGTAGAATGAACCTAATATGTGATAATGCAATTGTAATTTGTAGTGAAGTAATAATGAAAATAGTAAATGAAAGGGAATAACATATGGTCATAAGTGTCCATAAGGACTGACATGATGTAGTGATTGTGGAAAATGGGTGTAATTTGGCACCTGTCAAAATTTTTGAGTATCTTGAGAAGAATGGGAGAGAGTGGGATAAAGTATTTGCACAACATAAATCATAGGGTGAACGCAATGCAACAAATGATGAAACACAATCCTAGTATCATTTGCCATCTTCAGAGCATTGATTTTTGCTATAACATAAGACACTAAGTTCCAAGGTATAGACAACCAAGGCGAGTTAGTACCTAATGTATGAAACAAACACACAAACAAGAAAGCTATCCCAACACCCCAAAGTAGTGAAAACTTTGGTCAGGCTAGGAACTAGGATAACCACAAGCATAAAGGGATTCCAAAATGTAACACAAAATCATAGGGATCTTGGTGGGTACTATGTGGGACAACCTAGCAGATAACAACAATAAAAGATCAAGATATGCCCCTATGTAAACCAACCAAAACACACCATAATATGATAGATTATGGTGATCTTAACTAATTGTAATAGGAAGCTCAAATGATAAAAAAAAACCATAAGCATCAAGAGATCACAATCAAATTTAAAATGTCCTTTGCCATAGGATCAAAAGGATGGATGAGGTTGATAAGGTCTGTTAGGAAGGATGCATCATGTTGAGATAGATGATGGATACTAAACTAAAAGATCAATATGACATGAGATATTTAGAATTGGTTGGATTTGTGGAAGCAAGCAGATCTCGTTTGTTAACAACTAGCTAGATAAGGGCATAGCTTAATGGCACAACACAAGATATATGACTAACACATCCTACAGACCTAGGGGCTCAGGGACCAATCAAAGATTAGCCTTGCCTACGTGAAAGTGCAAAGCCTTTGTAGTTCTTGAAAAGACTATGGATAAAGCGAAAAGAAGACAATGGTGACCAATGGTGAATGACACAAGACATGACATGCAAATGCCCCGGGGGAGGATCAAATGATCAACCTTGCCTATGTGGATGCATAGGAGCAATGTAGTTCATAAATGACAACTAACCATGGACAAAAGTAAAAAGGAGGTGATGAAGATAGATGATGGATGACCATCATGGGATGGTCAAAAATGCCCTAGGGGCAGATCAAATGATCAACCTTGCCTATGTAAAAGCGTAGGGGCAAGATAGTTTGAAAAAGGACGAGAAGACCAACATGACAGGATGAGATCTAGATGGAGACTGACACGATGGATGATCCTATATGATGAAAAAAACCGACCAACGATCAAAAAAATGACATAAGCTCAGAGTGGGATAATGAAAAGCTCAGGATGAGGGATATCCAATGTGGATCATCCAATGCTCAATTAGAATATACCAAGCGGCCAAGGATAGGGTGGGAGAGGGTGTTAGGATAGGATGGATGAAGTCATAAAGTAACTAGGACACAAGGTAGATAATGAGTAAGCCCTTTACGGATGAAGCTTGTTACCAGGTTTTCACCACCCCTACTTATCCAAGGTGCCACCAAAAGTGGTTTTCACCATAGGACGAATTTATTTCTCTTTACTATTTTTGGATTTTTGCTGATTCTTTTGATTTTTTTTGCAGGTAGGGTTACCAAGTGCATTTAGGTATAGAACCTCTTTAGATGCATTATATTGATAGGTTATTTAAGGGTCTCTCCATCAAGGGTAGCAAGTCTATATGCCCCATATCCATATTTAGCAGCTATGATATAAGGACCCAACCAATTTGCTTCAAATTTTCCTTTTTTTTCTCGGTCCTGCTGGGTGCGCTGGTTCTCTTTAAGGACAAGATCACCAACTTGGAACTATCGAGGATGAAACTTCTTGTTGTAATTATGCTTGAGGCAGTTCTAATATTCTTGCAGATGATCATAGGCTTTGATTCGTCTTTCATCAAGCAACTCCAGTTGTGCAAGTCATGCAACATGAGCGTCCTCCTCACTGATAAGGTTCTTTAGAGAAATACTTAGTGATGGGATCTTGACTTCGATTGGCAAGATGGCTTCAAAACCATACACTAAAGAATCAGGGGTGGCGCCTATAGGGGTGCAGATTGATGAGTGATATGCCCAGAGGGCATGATGAATATGGAGGTGCCAATCTTGACTAGTGTTATTAACAACCTTCTTAAGGATGCAGATAAGGGTCTTGTTGGTTCCTTCTACCTGACCATTACCCTAGGGGTAATAAGGTGTTGACCAACGGTGTTGGATGTGAAAGGTGTCAAAGAGATATTTCATGGCTTGGTTTTTAAAAGGTTTTCCATTATCAGATAGGATGGTGGATGAAATACCATATTTGCAAAGAATATGGTAAAGGATGAATTTTGAAATTTGAGTACCAATGATTTGTGAGAGTGGCATTGCTTCCACCCACTTGGTAAAGTATTTAGTGGTAGTAATTATGAATGTATGGTTGTCAGAAGAGAGTGGATAAATCTTTCCAATAAAGTCAAAACCCCATTGAGAGAAGGGCCACGGCACTAGGAGGGGTTGAAGGTCTTGTGCTAGAGTGTGAATCAAATTTGCATGTTGCTAGTAGGGAAGGCATTTCTTCATGAATTCACAAGCGTCATGCTCTAATGTAGACCAATAATATCTAGCTCGAAGAATCCTTTTGACCAAGGCCATACCATTTGATTGGGCCCCGCATACACCACTATGTACTTTCATTAGTGCAGTATGAGCTTTGGTCTCATTCAGACATCTAAGGAAGGTTCCATCATACCCGCAATGATAAAGCGTATCATCGACGATAATGTATCGGGTTGAACGTTGAATAAATGATTTTGTTGGTTTTGTGTGAAGTTTGGGGGTAGAATATTATCATGCAGATAGGTATATATGTCTTGGTACCATGAGGAAGTGAGACCCACAATGTCACACACCATGTCAGTCTCAGGAATATCATATATTGGGATTAAAAGTTGTTCCATAAGGAACTCGCATTCTGTTCGATCTTTAGGCATGTCAATTAGGGAGCCAATGGTAGCCATTGCATCAACTGCTTTGTTCTGAACCCTAAGAATTTGGTCAAATTGTATGAACGTGAAATATTTCTTGAAATCATCCACCATGCATGTATAGGGAAACAACTTATCATATTTTGTTAGGAATTCATCATTAACTTGTTTAATGAACAACAATGAATCACCAAAGACTCTCAAGTGAGTTATGTGCCACTGCTTTGCAATTCAGAGGCCTGTGAGGAGGGCTTCATACTTTGCTATGTTGTTAGTACACGAAAATGCTATCCTGAATGATTTTGGAATGTAGTCACCTTGGGGGGTAACCGATAAAATTCTTGCACCTGATCCATTATGAGTATATGAGCCATCAAAATATAGTGTCCAAGTAGGTGCTTCCAAAATTGTGCAAACTTTTTCATCTAGAAATTTAGTGACTAGAGGGTATGCATCCACTAGTGGTGCCTCGACTAACTGATCAGCTATGAGTTGTCCCTTTATGGCTTTTCATTCCACATACTCTATGTCAAATTCACTTAGGAGCATTACCCACTTGGCCATGCGACCAGTTAAAGTGGTTCTAGATAACAAATACTTTAGTAGATCAATTTTTTCTATTAATTTGATTGGATGGCTGAGCATGTAATGTCAAAGTTTTTGTGTACTGAAGACCACTACAAGATAGGTCTTTTCCATGGGTGAATAGTTTAATTCATAGCCAACCAGTGTTCGACTGATGTAGTAGATTGCTCTTTCTTTGGAGGACTCATCATGTTGTGCCAATAATTCCCCCAGTGAGACCGAAGTGGTAGAGATGTAAAGCAAGAGGGGTTTTCCTAGGATTGGTGGCATTAGGATTGGTAGATGAGTCAAGTATTCCTTGATCTTGTCAAAACCTGTTTGACACTATGGGTTCCATCTGAAGGTGTAGTCTTTTTTCAGAAGATGAGCAAATGGATGACACTTATCTGCAAGTTGGGCTATGAACCGACAGATGGATTGTAACTTTCCTTGGAGACTTCTTAATTGCTTCAGATTGCATGGAGGTGGCATATCTAGAATAGGTTTCACCTTGGCAGGATCTACCTCAATGCCCCTTCGAGAGATGATGAAACCCAACAATTTTCTTGATACAACACCAAAGACACACTTTTTTGGATTTAGTCGTAACTTGTAATGTTCTAATCGCTCAAAGATCTTTTTCAAGATGGTAGGATGCTTTGCTTAGGTTTTGGATTTTCCTAGTAAGTCGTCAACATAATCCTCCATGATGATATGGATGAGGTCGTGGAAGATGATAGTCATTGCCCTCTTGTATGTTGCCCCCATATTCTTGAGACCAAAGGGCATAACATTGTAACAAAAAGTACCCCAAGGTGTTGTAAAAGCAGTTTTGTGTTGGTCTTCAGGTGCAATTCAGATCTAATTATAACTAGAGAAACCATCCATAAGGGATAATGTCTCATGTCATGTAGTAAGATCGACCAACATGTTAATGTTGGGCAGTGACAAGTCATCTTTTGGATAGGCTTTGTTAAGATCTCAGAAGTCTATACAAATCCGAATGTCTTTGTTTGGTTTGGCAACAAGTACTATGTTGGAGATCCAATTAGAGTAGTCAATTGGTCTGATAAAATCGACATCTAGTAATTTCTTCAATTCCTTCTTGACTAATAATGCTACCTATGGATGCATTTTTCTGAGCTTCTATTTGATAGGCTTAGCATCTGGGCGAACATCAAGATGATGAACCACTAAAGCAGGATCTAAACCTAGCATGTCTGAAAATGACCAAGCAAAGTTAATGATACCCTCTTGGAGTAGCTAAACAATGACTACATATTCTTGCTCTGAGAGTGATTTGGCTACATAGGTGATCTTAGGATTTTTAGTAGTACCCAAATTAACTTCTTGAGCTTCTTCAATTAAGATGGGTGATTGTGTGGATAATTGAGTTCCCACAAGGGGAAGATGAACATATCCATCCTCCAATGCCTCTTCGAGGTTTTCACTATCAGATACATCATTTATTTTTACTTTTTCCAGGTCAGGAAGTGCCTCGGGGAGGTTTTCACTAGATGACCGCTTTTTATTTTTCTTGTTTTTATTTTTGCGACTGGAGTGCTCATCCTCCCCCAATCCCATGAGGTTGACATATGCATCTAGGGATATATTGGCAAGTGTGCTATCACATAGGTCCTAATCAATGAGTTCAAGATGGTGAAGGGATAGGCTAATGGTACAAATAGATAGACATTTGAACATGGATGACATGTCTATGCGATCTACATCATTGTATGCATGTATGATGGATTATTCCTTGGGTATGTCTTCCAATGGACCATTGTCCATAGTAACACTATTGGAGGTGTTAGATGATGTTGCAGGGCCTTTCTGCTTTCTATTATATCCGAGGCCTATATTTTGTGGTAGCTTTGATACATCAATAGGTTGCAACCACCCCTATTCTTCCTTGCCTAGGCCCTTGCCTTGGTAGTTATGCTTTTTTACGAACTTAGTTGACCAAGGGTATGCTTCCTAGAAGTATTCCTTTAGAGGAGGATCTAGTTGGGATTCTTCACGGTATAGCCACTGGCTGATATCTTCTTCTGGTGCATTTATCTTTATACTAGGAGACCTAAAAGTGGTAGTGGGGATGTTCTTTGCATTGAAGGTGATAGTTTTGTCTTCCTTTGGAGTAGCATGTGAAGGTTGCCCGTACACGTGAGGTGATGATGGCATGGTTGCTACATTTAGAGCAGTATACATTTCATATTCACCACAGTCCTTATCGATGATTTAGACTTTTGTGACCATAGGATTGGTATCGGAACGTGGGGTGGCTATTGTGGTGGATGATGGATTGATGGGTGATGACTGAGATGCCCCCATTTTGACGCTAGGACAATAATGTAAATGGGGAAATGATGCTTATAAAGTGTGGCAGTATTCAAATGGTTGTGGATCAACATAAATGGTGATTTCTTGTTTTTTAACCAATAATTTTAGGCATTGATGGTACGTGGAAGGGACGACTTGCATAGCGTTGAGCCATGGGCGGCCAAGGAGGAGATTATATGGTAAGTCCAAATCCAGGACATGAAAGTAGTGTACTGAATGACAGGTCCAACTTGGATAGGAAGACTGATAATTCCTTCAAAATTTCTCTCTGCATTATCATAAGCCTTGATCATGATGATTTGATTACTTAAATACGCTTGAGTATACCCCACCTATTTTATGAATTTTAGAGTACATAGATTGAGGGTAGAGCCATTATCTACCAAGACCCTTTTTAGTTTATGATGGGAAACTAGGACTTCAATGTGCAAGGGATAGTTGTGATTGGCATCAATATTTGGCATGTTGTTCTGAGTAAAGTGTACCTGATAAGATAAAGCCAAGTGTCCTACTAAGGTCTAAAAACATGTAGGATCGATGTCATTCGATACGTGAGTTTCTTGTAAAGCTTTGTTGAGTATTTCCTAGTGTATGGGAGAAGACTTAAGCAAATCTAAGATTGAGATCTAAGTAGGGGTCTTTCCTAAGTGATCAAGAATGCTATACTAAGAGATTACAAGATTTGATTGGGAAAATATGGAGGCTGCAGGGACTGTAATGCGAGATCGTCGGGTGGGAACAACACATTGGGGATCTTTAGCTTTAACATGTATCATAGACACACGAGGTTTTACCTGTTCAATGTAATGGAAAATACCATCATAATTGAGAGGTACATTCTTATAACTTATGTTGTTTGTGATGTTGTCTTGGGGAATATTGTTGGAGGTACTCGCGCCTTGGTTATGGTTGGGGAAGGCATTTTGACATATCTACAATTGACCATTGGATGATGAAGCTTGATTGGTGTTGACTTTGATATCTCCTCGATCAATGAGATCTTGGACATAGTTTTTGAGACCTTGACACTTATTCAAAGTGTGCCCTTTTATCTTATGAAATTCACAATATTCATTTTGCCTAAACTAGGCTAGTTTGGTTTTGGATTCATCAAGCAATTTGGTGACAGGGTAAGTGATCAGATAGTTGACCTGTAACAACTTATTGAAGATGATGCTCAAGGGTTATCCTAATTGAGTATATTGGTTTTTACCATTCCCTTGGTTGTTCTGGTTTAACTTTTGAGGAGGACGAGATGCCCCCTGTGGCACAGATATGGCATTAGGTATAGATGGTGGTTTCCTTTGAGATGTGCTAGCCACCTAAACATGTTTAGTGTCAGTGACACCATCATTCACTGTGTTTTTGTTCTTGTTCCAAAAGTGTGACTTATTGCCAGATGACCTTTCTTTGTCATGGTTATGTATCTTGATGTGCCCTTTGGCAATAAGGGCGCGTTCAAGGATAGGTCCTTTTTCCACTATTTCAGCGAATGTGGTAACACAATGCAATATGAAGTTGTGAGCCATGTCAGGATGTGAGTTTTCCACAAAGAGAGTGACCACATCTTTCTCTTTGAGAGGGGTTTTCATTTGGCTTGCAAGTGCTCACCACCTTTGAAGGTAGCTAGCAAAGGTTTCACCTTCATGTTGCTTCTTCTTAAGAAGTTCCAAAGTATCAGTATCTTTTTCCAAATTGAAGGAGTAGGAAATAATTTTTTTTGAAAGATCTACGAAGGATTTTATGGACCCTCATTCTAGACCCTTGAACCATTCTAGGGCATTACTTTTCAAGCTTTGTTGAAACAACCGCAAGAGGTGTCGTTGTGCATAACTTCTTGAGACTGGGAGTAAAACTCTTGTAAGTGAGCCTTTAGATCTTTGTTTCCCTTGTATTTGTCAAACTTTGGTATCTCAAAGTGCTTTGGGAAGGGAATTAGTGAGATGGACAGATCAAATGGATAGGGACAGATATCTTTGAATTTAAAGGATTGTTTACTAGTCCCTACTTGGAGATCTTTCAAAGTAGTTTGTATTTCCAATAGATTTGTGTTGACTGGTTGTGCAATTAAGGTTGGTGGGTTGGATGGATAGGGATGATATGATGATTGTGGATTTTTTGAGATAATGTCTAGAGATGGATGTAAGGATTTTGATAATGAGAGGATGGTGTTCCCTGTTGATGTGTTAGGGGTATTTGTTGGTATGGAGTTTGTTGTTGTGTGGTATAGTATGGATTTGTTTGATAAGAATATGTAATCGAATGCTGAGGAGATTGAATATGGTATTGCAGATTGGTTTGTTGGTATTGAGGATATTGTTGTGATTGTTGGGAGGCCACATAGAGTGGTTGTTGTTGGAATTGTTGTTGGTTATGATAGTACTAATGCTGACGAGGTTGTTGTGATGTTGAATGTTGTGTAGGCTGAGATGGGATGTTGTGTTGTGGTTGAGCTTGTGGATGTAAAATGGATGCGAGGAATGGGCATATGGTTTGGGCAAGCAGCCAAGGTGGATTGCCTTGCGATTGGTATGATGGTTGTTGTAACAAAACTAAAGCATTCTGCGAGGGTTGTTGTCGATGAGGTGGGTAAGATAATGTAGAGGCATTCTACAAAGGAGGTTGTTGGGTACCAACTGGAACATTAGGTTGGGATATACCTTGTGGAGGTAATTGAGGTGGTAGGTTAGATTGATGAGGTTGTTGAGATGTATACAAAAGTGGTGATAGATTTGTGGTCCCTGGAGGTGGAAGTAATGTGGTAAAAGGATTTCTCTCAGCGTTGATGGGAGGTTGACTTGAAAGGGGTGGTGTTGTTAGCATTAATGGTGCAGGTTGTGGAACATTTTGTGGCATATCGTACGTGAAAGGATTATTAGGATCAGACACTTGAGGAGCCCCCATAACTAAGATTGGAGCGTGTAGGGGGTGGATAACATGATAAGGAACAATATTTCCAAATTCAGGTTGATGCCAACCCTCTACTAGAGGAACATTGGGGATGTATGAACCATATGGTGCATTTTGTGAACCTTGGGGTATATTAGATGTGAAGCTCCTATATTTGGATAAGTCAACCCCTGATGGAGGTTTGAAACCCTTTTCAATTAGGTGGGCCAAGATTTCTTCTCCATGTTTTTCAAATAGACGGTTAGTCATTTGTATATTGTTAGGATTACTGAAATGTTCCTCAAGTGTGAGTTCAGATTGATTAGCCATACTCTCTTTTCCATGTGGTAAGTTGTTCTAATTTTTAGTGTTGGAGTGTGATGAAGTGCCATTATGAGGATCTTGGGAGATTTTTATTCCATTGTTAGGATCTTGAGTAACATTCACACCATTGGTAGGATTTGTGTTGTTATTAAGGTCTTGAGACATGTTTGCTTGGGAATTTTGACCTTATTGTTCTGCCATTTGTTTCTTGACTTGTGACCTAGTTTGAATGGGCATGCAAATGTGCTATGGGTAGATTATAAAGATATCCTTGATGAATGGTTCGATTTTGATTGGGTGAGATGGGATTTTGATTGGGTTTTTGATTGGATAGATTGGATTGGATTGGGTTTTTTGATTGGATTGGATTGGATTTTGATTAGATCAGATTTTGATTGGATTGATTAGGTAATTGGATATGTGTGACTGATTTGATCGAATGATTGGGTTTGATAGATTTGAATGATTGGATGGGTATGATTAGATGGTGAAAGATGTGAGGTACCCTGAATTTAGTCAAAGAAAATTACCCTTAGTGACCTAGAGCATTGATTGATCAAGTGGGTGATCATGGCATCGAATCCACCTCAAGATAGAAATGGATTGATTTGGGTCGAGGATGATAACTTACGACACCAAATTTACCTCAAAATGGAAGTAAATTGATTTGGGTCAAAGTTAATGACTAATATGAAGGATACCAATCAAATTCAAGTGCTAAGGTCAATTTGGGGTAACCACTTTTTAACACAAGGTTAAGGTGATTTGATGATGAGTGGTGTTTATGAGGTATGGGTTAGGTGATGCAAATGGTAAAATTTTGGTGAATCAAGTTCACTAGGTGATGATATGGGCTTTTCGAATGGATTAGCAAAAAATTCAAAATGAGTCGACGGATTGAGAGAACCAATGTATGGATGTTTGGGATAATAAATGGAGATTTAAAATGGTTAAACAAGAGTTTTGGGGGCTAAACAAAGATTTGGAATGATAAAATGGAGGTTTATAATGATTAAACAAAGGTTTTTGGAGGTTTAGAATGACAAAACAAAGGCTTGAGATGATTAGATAAAGGTTTGGAATGATTAAACAATGGTTTAGAGGCTAAACAGAGCCAAATGGCACAATTTTGATTATTTAGGAGGGAAAATTTGCCCCTCTATAGTAAATGGGAGGGCGTAGTCACCCTTCTACAATGAATCAGAGGGCGTGGTCACCCTTTTGTAGTAAAACAGAGGGTGTAATTGCCTTTCTACAGTAAAACAGAGGATGTAATCACCTTTCTGTAGTGAACAGGGACTTGGTTTGATGAAAATGACTATGGCAGGGACTTTAAAATGACAATAATAAGGCCAATTTGTCAAAAAGTTTACTGGTTTCTCACAAGAAAACACTTTCAAGTAAACATAATCCTATGATTAGTGTTAAGGGTATGGCCAATGAGGTCTTAATCTAGGATGCACAAGGTGTATAGGGAGTCCTCGATATACTCTCAGTATGTGAGGCACAACTGTGAACACCAGCCCATCACAAGCATGAGTTGCGAACCCTAGCGAGATATTGGAGGGTTCAGACCAACTCTTCACATCTATCTAGGTATCACCCTAGCTTCGATGCTCTGCCAATTACAACGCAACTGGATTGAGGTGAAAATTTTGTTCTCCCCCCTTTGTATGCCTCGTCGGTATGCGTGGTTGGGATCGTCCCTTGGGGTGATGAAATCCCCAAGCAGGTCCCACTAGAAAGAAGATAGTAATCATTTCCAAGTACTCCCCAGGCTCACACGAAGTGCAAGGGAAAAGTGAAAACAAACTAATGCCCCCTTTGGGGTAACACCAAAAAATATAGACACAACAAGAAATGAATATTACTTCCCCTAATTAAACTATGTTCTTAGATTAACGAAAACAAGGATAACTTTTAAAATTTGAGAAAACAGATAACTTTGAAATCAAATGTTAGTTGTCTTATCCTACTTTCTTCATTAATTACAGAAGAATATGATGCAAAAATGTTAGCAAAAACACAAATATCCTTGCAAGAAACAATGTCAGCGGGTTAGGATATGAAAAAAAAATGGGAGCAAAAATGAAGCTAAAATGGTCGTTTTACCTCTCAAAATGTGTTATTTTGGAGTGTAGTCACCCCTCTGCGATAAACCTGAGAGTGTAGTCACTCCTCTGCAGTAAAATAGATGGTGTAATCACCTTTCTACAGTAAAACAAAGGGTGTAATTGCCTTTCTGCAGTAAAATAGAGGGCATAATCACCTTTATGCACTAAAACAAAGGGTGTAATCGCCTTTTTACAGCCACCAGGAGGGCATAGTCACCCCTCTATAGTAAAACAAAGGGCGTAGTTTCCTTTCTATAGTAAAAATGTTAGTAATCCAAAAATCCAAATAAGGGCATAGTCAACCCCTCTATAGAAAAATGTTAGTAAGCCAAAATCCAAATAAGGGTGTAGTCACCCCTCTTCAGAAAAATGTTAGTAAGCCAAAATCCAAACAAGGGCGTAGTTGCCCCTCTGTAGAAAAAATGTTAGTAAAACAAAATCCAAACAAAGGCGTAGTCGCCCTTCTATAGAAAAACATTAGTAAACCAAAATCCAATCAAGGGTGTAGTTTCCCTTCTATAGTGAAACATAGGGCGTAATCGCCTTTTTGCAGTAAAAAAGAGGGTGTAATCACCCTTCTGCAGTAAAACAGAGGGCACAATCATCCTTTTGCAGTAACAAAAATGGTGTAATTTCCCTTTTGTAGTAAAACAAAGGGTGTAGTCACCCTTCTGCAATCACCAAGAGGGCGTAGCCACCCCTCTGCAGTAAAACAGAGGGCATAGTCACCCTTCTGTAGTAAGTAGAGGGCATAGTCGCCTTTCTGCGACCTGTTCCTACAACAATCTCAACAATAACAAATGTTAAATACAGGAACCTGCTTGTGGGTCTCACCGGGCGTGCCAAAAATGTGATCCCAAATGTTAGTCCAATTCTAAATGTGCAAAATAACTAAAATGCAATGAGGAAAAACACAAAAGGATATCTCAAGATTAGTGTAAGGAATAATAAAGTAAAACAATAAAACTAAAATGAAGATTATTAGATGATTATACCTTCTTTGCTACTGAAACTCTTTGGTTGGCCCTTGATTTTGATTGCTTTGTGTGCTCCTTGCATGGCTCTTGATGTGGCTAAATGCAAGATTTAATTATATGGTTGGATGTAAATGCAAATAGATAAAATGGATGGCTAGATGAATGCACAAAATGACAACATTGAGTTGCAAAATGACTAAGTGTTGTAAATTCCTAAGTGTTGTAAATGCCTTAGAGGAGGGGGTATTTATAGAAGAATTTGAATTATCTAGAGAAATCAATGGTTGAAATTTGTCCAACAAGGCCAAGATGGAGGGCTAAGGTGAGTTGATGACTCACAAGCCCTCACATTTTAACATGTCGATTGTGAAGTGGCCAAAGGTGAGATTATGTGTAGGTGATGTGGAAGGAGAGTACATGATGTGGAGGAAGGACATGTACCTTCCAAACCTTGGGGAGTGAGAAGGCTTCCTCAAAAAGAAACTTCTTGTTCCCAAGTGGGAATGAAAGTGACATTTGAGGAATTTTGGAATTCCTCAAAAATCTCCATGGGAAATGAGAAAGTGGTTGGAGAAATAAATAGGAGAATCTAATGGATAAGAGAGGGTCTCCAAAAAGGTGGGAATTGGTCACATGTGGATGAGGTGATAAGTCAAATGCTCTAAAAGCCTTGGAAAGACAAAATGTGAATTAAAAATTCACATGGGGAGGAAAGAGACCTAGGATGAATAAAAGTGAATTAAAAATTCACATGGGAAAGAGGGTCAATGCCAAGAAAGGCAAATGAAAAGGTTGAATAAAAAATGGTGCTAAAAGTGGCTAATGACTTTGATTAAGCTTGTGCAAACAATTGATTAAGATGATTAATGAGAGATTAGAAGCAAGTGGAAAATGTAGGAGGATGTGACATTAATCCTTGATTAAGAGGATGCACATCTTAATCATGAATTAATTAAATTAATCCAAATTAGACAGGGATTATGGAGGATGTGACAAGGAGAGAGAAAAGAAGAATTTTAAATTGATTTTAATTCAAAAAGGTTAAAATGACTAAATTAGATAAATTGATGTATTTATTTAATTTAGAGAGGAAAAAGGTACAAGATATATGTTTAATTATTAAATTAAATACTTTAAGAACCTTAGGTGGGAAGTGTAATATTAATTAAATAAATTAATATTGACAGAATGGATGAATAAAGAGGTAAATTTGATCATATGGGAGCAATTGAATTTGGATGTCTACACTAGGAAAGCCTTGGTTAGCCACAAAAAATGCTTACATTGGATGTCAGTTAAGGGACATGACTATTTCTGATGGGAAAAACATCAAAAACCTTGTTCTCTACCCTCCTGCTCAACCATTGCATGATATGGATAACCCCATATGGCCACATGTTGGAGAAGAGGCTGAGGAAGTCAATTTAGTGGCACAACTCATGATGTTAGACAAAAGTTCTTTCATGTAGCTTCAGGAAGAAGATGAAGTGTTGTCCCACATAATTCAAAACCGTTGCGAGGTGCATGAAGAGTCATCTACTCATGAATCTGGTTCTATAGGTCCAGTGAAGACACTTTTGCCTGCTCTTCTTGCAACTGAACTTCTTGTAGCAATTGGTATGCTTCATACATTAGTGCCACATGAACTAAAAATACCTAGTATTAGTGAAACAACTTTGATTGAGTTAACCACACAAGTGCAGATGTCAGAAGGGAAACATTTGAATATCAATAGCAAGTTGAATCAAGAGCAACAATTGTCCCTGACAAACCTGTTGAAGACCCATCAACATGCATTTGCATGGGACTACCATGACATGAAAGGATTGGATCCTAAGCTTTGTACTCATATGATATATATTAGAGATGACTGCACACTAGTAAGGTAGCCACAAAGGAGAATCGACTCTGCATTGAAGGAGATTGTAAAAGGGGAACTACAAAAATTATTGAATGCAGGATTTATCTACCCCATCTTAGACAGTCAATGGGTGTCCCCATTGGTAATTGTGTCTAAAAAGGGAGGTTAATGGAGAGTTTGTGTTGATTACAGAGAATTAAAATTTTCCACCAAAAAGGATCATTTTCCCCTTCCTTTCATAGACCAAGTATTGAATTCTCTTGCAGGTAAGCAATATTTTTCTTTTCTAAATGGATTCAATGGCTATAATCAGATACAAATTGTACTTGAGGATCAAGAGAAGACAACCTTTACTTTTCCATGGGGGACTTATGCCTACTCAGTACTTCCATTTGGTTTGTGTAATGCACCTACAACTTTTCAAAGGGCAGTCATTAGTATATTTTTAGACATCTCACATGATTGTATGGAAATATATATGGATGATTTTACTACCTATGGTGCTGATTTTACAAAAGCATTAGAAAATATAAGAAAGGATTTACAAATATGTGAATATCATAATTTGTCCTTGAATAGTGAGAAATGCTTCATGATGATGTAGGAAGGAGTAGTCCTTGGCCACTGCATCTCTCAAAAAGGAATTCAAGTAGACCTTGCCAAGATTGAGGTGATTACCAATTTGCCTATTCTTGCAAAGCAAAAAGATGTTAGAAGTTTCTTGGGAAATGCAAGGTACTATAGGTGTTTCAACAAAGATTTCAGTCAAATGGAAACACCACTATACAATATTCTAATTAAAGATGTTGAATTCAAGTGGACAAAGGACTATGGCAAGTCATTCTCTGATTTGAAGGCAGCTTTAACCCATGCACGTGTGCTCAAAGGCCCTAATTGGGAGCTTCCTTTTCACATTCATACAATGCATCAAACTATTCTATAGGAGCCATCTTGGGAGAAAAAGAAGGAACAACTAAGAATGCAATCTACTTTGTCACCAAAAACCTACAGTGGGTTGAATTTAATTACACAGTGACATAAAAGGAAATGTTGGAAGTCTTCTATGCCCCTAATAAGTTCAAACATTACATAACATGATTTCAGATTTTTTTTATATAGACCATGTAACAATAAGATACCTCATGAATAAGCCCTTGATTTTAGGGAGGCTAGCAAGGTGGTTGTTGTTGATGTAGGAATTTGACATCATCATTGTTGACAAACCAAGAAAGGCAAATGTTGTAGCAGACTTTCTTTCCAAATTGACTACATCAGAGGATGCTCAAGGCATTGATGACTCTTTCCCTAATGAACATTTGTTTTCCATTAATGTGCATACACCTTGGTATGCTAACATATCGAATTACCTGGTTATAGGGAGAGTTCCTCCTCATTTCTCTCCAAAAGAGAGAAGGGTACTCATTGAGAAAACATTTCCTTTTTCATGGATTGCAGGCTGCTTATTCTACATTGGACCAAACCATGTCATGAGGAGATGTGTAAGGGAAGATGAGACATATGATAAATTGCATGCATGTCACAATGAACCTTGTGTAGGGAATTTTGCAGCCAAGATGACAACAATGAAGATTCTTAATACAAGATATTACTGGCCCACACTTCATAAGGATGTAGACAAGTATACTAGGAAGTGTGATAGATGTTAGAGGATGAACCGACCAATTAAATATGATGAGATGCCTCTTTATCCATAGGTAGTCATCACTCCATTTGATAAATGGGGATTGGATTTTTTAGATCCCATTGATCCTCCATCAAATGAAAAATCCTACATCTTGGTTTGCATTGACTATGTGACCAAGTGCGTGGAGGTTAAAGGTATGAAGCATGCCAAAGATAATAAGGTTGCTGAATTTCTTTATGAGGAAATCTTCACTCGTTATGGGGTCCCAAGAGAGATATCGACTGATCAAGGGGCTCAATTTACATCAAACCTTATCTCAACGCTAGTCAATGAATATAATGTGAGGCACAAGAAGTCTACCCCCTATCATCCTCAGGCCAATGGCCAGTCCAAGGTGACCAATAGGGAAATTGAGGCAATTTTGACCAAAATAGTGGCTATTCATAAGAAAGATTAGGAAAATAGGTTGCCAAAAGCTGTATGGAGGACCACCTTGAAGACAACCACATGTTTCACTCCTTTTGAATTATTGTATGGGGAGACAATTATGATTCCCATTGAATTTGAGCATAAGACTCTTAGGATTGCACTAGATCTTGGGATGGACATATCTGAGCCATAAAAGGACAAAATCAAAGGGTCAAATGGTAGTGCAACATACTGATGTAGTGCAAAATCAAAGGGTCAAATGGTATGACAAGTACATAAAGGAAAAGTAGTTCCAGCCAGGTGATTGGGCTCTCCTTTATGACTCTAAGTATTAAGATAATGCAAGCAAGCTGTAGACCAGATGGTTGGGACCCTATGAAGTTGCAAAAGTCTTCCCCAATGGTGTTGTACAACTGACAACCATTGAACCTATTAGATTCAGACTTTTGGTCAATGGCCACCATCTAAGATTATATCATAAACCAACGTCCAAGGAAGAATTCGTTCAACAATTTGTTTAGCACCCAACCTCTGAACTTCCTACAGCTGAAGGAAGCAGACCTAGTGTCCCTCCTTCTGACTAATCTAGGTACACATGCAATCAATTCATAATAAATATTTCCACTTTTGTGAGAATCCACTTCTTCACCAATAAATTCATCCATCCATCCATCTCCATCTTCTCTCTCTTCCATAACTCCACCATCACTTCACTTTGCCATCACTTCATCCCATCACCACTGCATTAATTTCTCAATCATACTTTTTAAAGGTAATCGATACTTTCTCCACATTCTTTGCAAAGATACTCCATGTTTTCAGGTATGTATGCGACAATTTGTTATATCTTAATTAACTTTAGTGCATTTCTTTAATTAGTACTGTAATTTAATGTGGATATTTCACATAGCATAAAATTGTACTTTGCCTTATCAAATCATAATTACCACCCACCCTGTGCAGACACATGCTCTAATTTAGGTTGGGGGGAGTGTCAACTCACAAGTCCACATGTCATCCATGTCAACAAATTTTAAATAAGCCAATTTGAATGATAAATTGAAATGGCAGCTTGCATGTGTGAAACGTCGCTGAACTACTGCCTTTTTTCTTGATGATACCATTCATTTATGAATCTTTATTTCCTTAGTCATAATTTTAAACATCACCCAAAAAGGTAAATTGGTGAGCTACATGACATTTGAATCAGGGCTACAAAAGAATTATAGGAAGAAGAAATTGGTGTTTTTAGAGAGAGATTGCAAGAAAAGGAAGTTTAGTAGAAGTGCTTGTTTGATTGTTGGAAGCTGAAATAATGGGAGGTCAGCTTATTAGGAATGAACCCATGGTTCATGATGTGGTAATGCAGGATGCACCTTCTCTTGCAGAGTTCAGGAATTGTGGATGGTTGGATTATTTCCTGAAACTTGATAGCTACAATGAGGACATTGCGTTAGAATTTGCATAGACACTCTCTAAGGGGAAGGCAATGGTAAAAGGGTTAGAGATGATTGATACTAAGGAGAGAATTGCAGAGGCCATGGGTTTACCTATCGATGGAGAGCCATACCTTGCTCCTAGAGATGCAAGGTCAGCCAGGGCTGAATTTATTGAACCCAATGACCCTCCATTGGTTGGATAAGCAAGGTATGAAGATAACTTCTCTACCAGAGCCATAGAGACAAGTAGTCATCCACATTGTCAAGTATATTACTTGTGAGGGCCATCAGTCATGCCTCCATTTTGTACACTTCAAGCTCTTGAACCATATGAGACATGGACAAAGAATGAACGTTCCCAATGTGCTATATCACCTCCTTGCCATCATGGTAGCCGAAACACAAAAAGGTAGGGATAATTATTTCTCTCACCATTGCTTAATAAAATTATTAGTAGATAAACCTTTGCAAGAGGTGTTTGATATGACCTGGGAGGAATTTGTAAACATTGATCAATTTAGATTAGAAAATGTACATCCTAGAGGCGAGCCTCAACCTCGTGGGGTTAGTAGGGAAGAGAGGGTTGTTGAAACCACTCCCGAAGCATCAACCTTTGGTGCAAACCCTAGTTCAAACCCTCTTGCAACTGATCAAGCTATAGAAATTGGTTCTTTTGAGTTAGAATATTCAAATGAAGAAAGTTCATCCTCAAACTCTAATGTAAATCCTCTTCCCAAAATCCCAATTTGAACTAGGGCTGCCATTATAAGAGATTAGGTGCAAATGAAAGATGCAAAAATGAAAAAGGGCAAGGCCAAGAAGCAAACAATAGAAAAAGCAACACCAAGCCCTAGGAAATGAAAGACTGATAACATTGTTCTTCCTACAACCGAAGAAAAAGATAAAAACCCTCCTAAAAAATAAAAACCAGTTGGGCTAGCCACTGGTGTACCTCCAAAGAGAAGCCCTAGGCTTAGAAAAACATCTAGGGAGGAGACAAAGGCCCCTAGGTATATGTTGAAGAAAAATATATTTTTGAAGAACAAACAAATATAAGATTAGTAGAGCTTGCTGCTATTGCAGAACATGTTGAGAATCAAGAACAAGATGAGAATTAGGAGCAATATGAGAATCAAGAACCCTTGCAGCCAGAGCAAGATGAACAACTAGAATCATTGCAATTGGTGTTATTTGAACAACAAGAATTGGTGTAAAGGAAGATTTTGGTAGGAACACATAAACCTCCCACCTTTTCAAGGAATGATGTAGCACTAAACCTACAAAGTGAGATGCAAAGAAAAGAGGAGGAATGGAAAAAGGAAAAATGCAAGCTATGGGATCAGATTAAAAAGAAAAATATGAAAATTGAAGAAAAGAATGCCAAGATTGTTTCCTTAAAGGAAAAGGTAGACAATGTGGTAGCTTTAGTGCCCCAAATGCTAGCATGTAGAACTCCTCCTAGAGTTTATGTCTTGCATTTAAAGGAGTGAAATATTTCCTTTAAACTGTTAAGGATTATTTTAGGATTGAGCCCCTCTCTTGACACTCCACATGAGTTTTTCCAAGCTTACCAGTTTTCCTCTCTTGAAGTTAAAAATTTTCTCTCTCAACTATATCTGCATAATTATGTTGTGACTGATGATCATGTTTGGAACCCACTATTGTACATTGGAGATCTCTCTTTAAGGGAATTTATGTCCTGGATTCAAAATGAAATTAGTTGGGGACAACAATATAGAACTTATAGGGAAAGGGAATTTCATACTCCCTTGCCACTCAGGGTTGAATCTAGTAACCCTACAGAAATTTTCCAGACATGGCATAGAATTCTTTATCTCCCAACTACAAGAATAGGATCATGCTCATTAGAGAAGCCTACAAGGAATATGAGAAGGTGGCTGAAACTATAGGAAAATTAGTAATGGAGTACTTATCAAGAGGTGGAATAGTTTGATAGATGATTTGAAATAAGCTAAACCCCACTCTTTGAAAAATTATGCTGCAACATGCAAACGAGATGACAGATACATATAGATTGGAAGGTTGAGGCAATAGTTTTGGCTTCCATTAACATTTCAGCCACCTACACTATTATGGCCTATGCTAGATTACAAGTTTTACTGGTATGAAATAGCTACAGAAAAGGCAAGATGGAATAGATTAGATAATAAGCAAGGATTCTATTGGGATCCCAATTCAGACACTGCAAAGACCGATGTGGGACAGTTGGCAGTTGGTGACTTCAGAGCATTGACTAGGAAAAAGAATAGTGCTCCTTCTGCTAAAGGACTAACAAAACATTAGGTTGGGGAGAATGATGAGCATAGTTAATGACTCAATTTTGATAGGGTTTATTATCTATTTTTTGTTGCTATCGTAGACTTTGACACCTAGTTGTTGACATTTTCCATGTTATTTCCTTAAAACCATAAACCTTGGGCATAAGTTTGTCCTTGTGACTTTTAATGACATTATCATGTTATGTGAATTATCTATGTTGATTTTACAAGTGGTTGAATGGATGTTACTAAGATAATTATAGATATACAATTGTTGGTGCGTGCTAATGTTATTATGTAGGTTTACACCAAGATGTTGATGTCAACAAGCTTGCAAAGTGGAAGGAACTCTTGCCAGTTGGTCGGTTGCCAAGAAAGTCAAGGAGATGATCATTAAGAGGTAAAAGGAGGGAAAAATCTCATGGAGGGAAATTCATATTTTGAATAAATGAATGTAACTACCTTTTCAATAGTCATATTTGTTTGTTGAGAAAATATAGGGAGTGCATTGTTCTAGATTCCTATTGGAGCAAGTCTGCTTTGACCGATTTGGCGCATGCATAACTTCCTCCATCTTTTTCTATACTTTCAATAAGTGGCATCCTCCTATTTTGATGGATTCGACTTCCTAGGTAGTTAGGATTAATCAATAGTTTTTCTATCTATAAATAATGGTCAGATGCCCCTTTTGATAAGGTTAGATGTTATGAGTTTGTACTTGCACTTTCCAGTTTTAGTAATACAGTCATATCGCTGAGGTGTTGTAATCATGTTTTCAAGAAATAATATGATATTTTGAGTTGTTGCATTTGAGTTAGTTTAAGGGAGACTCACCCAAGGGGGCCCACTTGGTGAGAATTCCACCTATTTAGTTTAATTTTTTTTTTTTTTTCAGTAGTTAGTTTCAATTTCAGCAACTGTTTGTTCCTTTAGCCACTGAAATTTTGTTTTGTGATTGTTCCTATAGCCGAGGCAAACATAGTAGTTTCTTGTCTATTTGTTGAGATTTCCATTTCTATCTTTCATTTCTAGTCTATTTGTTAATGCTTAGTGTAGATGATGATTTATGCCTAGTATTTAAGTTGATTTCTTTCCAACATTTCATTTCATACATTGTTTCTTTCCTAGTTTGTGGATAACTATAGTAGAGTCCTAGTGCACATATAGTGCTAACCCATTTCAAGTTTATGTCCCTCGGTTGAAAAATGAAATGCACCTTCATGATGAGTGAGATATCTACTTAGTGCAGATGTCCAATCTAAGGGTCTTAGTTATTAAACCATTAAAGGAGGCCAACAACAGGGGCCTTACTTACAAATCTATCATGAAATTCTTCAAAACAGCTTCAATCTTGGCAATTGGGTTACCAATGTAAAAAAATGCCCTAGGATAGTCCTTATCCTTCTTTGTCCTGGTAGCCTTTTCCTTGATGAATGCAATCCATTTCACTTTCTTGTTGGCTACCTCCTAATCATCCTTACAATTTTTTATGACATCTTCACTCTCATAAATTGATGGGAAAAAGTGGACCTTTTGATACTCATCCTGACCTAACTAGTGTATGAAACCTTCAAGGTAAAAATCCCTAACCTTTCCTTGACATAACTTGTATTCTCCAATAATTTCTTTTAGCCTCCCTAAGGAATCTCTAGTTGAAGTGAAATTTGAAAAGGTAGTAACATAAGGGAAAAATGACCCCTTCTTTTGTTTCCTTAAATGAAATAGATCAACCTCATTCAATTGCCATATAATTTCCATGAATTCCAATCTAGATGGCACATACCTAGGCAACACATGGGGGGCTTAAGGAACCCATATATTCTAATAACAATTGAGCTATCATAGAGGTAATAGTCTTCCCAATTATGTCATACTCCTAACTATAACCTGCCATCTTTAGGCCTAAGGAGATCTAAAATTTCCTTGTGAAATCTAATTCTAGTTAGACCCATCCTTGACAAGACCTCCCTTACAAAATAGTTCTAAAAAACAACATAGTTGGACTCACTATAATTTTTATCTCAAATACGGGTCCAACACTTTACTAGATCGTTTCCCTCTTTATATTTCATGCTCAATTATAAAAATCTGCTCTAATGACCTTTCCCCTTGTACAAAATCATATGAAATAAGAGATAATACCACCTAAAACTCACCTCCTTACTATTTCTCTTTATGTCCACCAGTTGATTGTAAATAGCTTATGTTATAAAGCTAGCATAGTCAAAGTCACTATTGACGAAGGGATGTTGTATGTCAACAACCATATACATGAGATTTATTTGCATTTTTGAGTGTGCATCTTCCCCTAATACTTGGCATAATTCCTAATATGTTCTTCTAAAATAGTCTTCAAAAGGCTTGACGTCAAAAGGTTGAGATTCGTTATCAGGGATTCTCAATGACTTTCCTATGTACCCCTTCTATTTGAATCTAGGGAGCCTTTGCACCCTAAAGCTACTTTTATCTTTTCGATAATTTTGTCTAAAAGAGCTAAGGTCTAGAACCTTGCTTGCAGCCACATGGAGTCCAAAAAATTCAGCAACAAACTCCTCGGTTATATCTATTAGGAAACTTCCGTCCAATGCCTTAATTAATCTGATATTTTCATCATATTTGGAAGTAAGGTGTCTAATAAGTTTCACATTTATGAAGGCATTAGGGATAACTAGCTTCCCCAAATCATAGGTCCGTGCATTGGAGATAGCCGCATGGAAGTTTCTTTTTCCATGCCAATGTAGGAATAATTGCCACCAAGTGATTGTGTCATCCTAGTTCTTCAACTCAATATCTTTGCAATTTATTGCCTTGTCTACCATCGCACCTACTACATTATGCTCGAGGGAATGCATAGGCTTGAAGAACCTGAAAACTGGGCCATAATATCCTCCTCATAGGATCTTTTAGATGTAGAGGGTTGGGTGTTTGACTAACTCATAATTCTAGAATGATTTTAAAATAGATTTGGATACTATCCTATTGGGACTTTACTTGATCTTACACAACAAATTTTGCATACTTGATTGTGAGCTTCAAGACTTTAACAATGGTGAATTTTTCCAAGAAAGGCATACCTATTTTTCAATGTTTCAGAGCTCAAGTTGACGTAGAATGAGTGTACCTCTATGGATTTTTCTATTATACCGAAATAAACAAATGAGACAACCAAGTACATTGAATTGAAAATTTATGAAGGCAATTAAATTAAAAGATGAGCCACCATCTGTCACATCGACCATTACTTCTTGTTGCACAAGGGAAGTTCATTCATCTACCTATTTATCAATTTTAAATGCGGTTTGTCCATCTAGAAGGGAATTACAAATCTCAATGATGAGTAAAGCCTTGATTTTCTTGAAAAGGATGTAGTTGTCCCCTCTCTCCAATAGGATTCTCCCATGTGAGAATATCATTACATAGTGTCCTTCCACGGTTCTGTAACCAAGAAAAGGACATGCCACTACGGCCCTGTGGACTTGCAGAATCCTTTAATCTTCTGCCACGTGCCAACATTATATGGAGCCTATACATAACACTCTCCAAAAGTTCTCTCATGCCTTGAAATTAGTCTTTGCTTGGGACACTTGTACACCTTTTGCAATTCCACAAGCCTTTTTCTCTTCATCAAAAATCCTAATGCAAAAGCACAAAAAGAGGTAGGGACCACTTTTATACAAGTAACTTATATGACCGTAATACCACATTTGCAAAATTTTCTTTTTAATGTGAGCACCTAGGGAAAAAGGATGGGGAAGGCATTACAAAATAAAATTCCACAAGAATCAAACCTCTAAAGTAATAAGGTATGTGGGGCCAGTAAACACACGAGGTCATGACATAACAACACAACTTAAGAAAAAGGCAACTTGGATAACTAGTCAATAAAAAAATATAACAAGAAGTTAGAACACAAGGGTGTAAGAGGGATTAAGTGTTTAAAGAAAAAGGCACAAATCTTAGAAGCCTTCTTTATAATCAATTTTCACACCCTAGTTCACACAAATGAGGAATTCCAAAACTCCAAAGGACTTGAGGAAACCAAAAAATAGAGCATGGGGGTTGTTTTGAAGCCACTCCCTACCCACAATTTTTCTTATAGCCTCCTCAACAAGCACACAAGGAATAGTGAAAACCATGCCCAAATTTTGTCTATCATATGCTTTGTTAGTTCTTTTCTCCCAAAAGCATTTGGGTAGCATGGCATGCCATGGCCCCATAATATCATAGTGAAATTGTGAACATAGAAGAGAGAATTGAGAAAGTAAATATGTTATACATGATAAGAAGAACATCAAGTTGGTGAAGTATATATAGAACAAAGACATCAATACTCAACACTTGAGCATTTAATTCACCACAAAGCACACATGTTGATGTGGAAATATTGTTTCACAAAAATTGAGTCACAAATTTAAGTGATTTAATAAGTAATAACATACCTAAATAAAATGTCAACCAGTGATATTTGCAAATCTAATAGTTCTAGGGTTATTTCAAAGGTTTGGATTTTTGGCAATATGTAGTTGCTACTTATATATAGCCCCCTCATTTTTTTATGGCTTATTTTCAATTCCTCAATAGTAGTCATTCCATTAAAATAAGGAAAGATTCCAAATTATCTTGTTCCCATAGTAAAACTTATGCATTGGAATATTCCATCTACTTAAATTTAAGCAAAAAACACATTTAAGAAACCACATGGGGACATGGGATTAGCTTTCCTATTTATTTGCATATATTTCTCTAATAAATCCACAAGTATCCCCAATTTCTTGAAATTTGTTGTTAGTCTCTGAAACTCAAACTCTAGCACATGCAAGGGGATGTTATTAATAGTTGTGGAATCTAGCTTTTACACCAATTGATCCTTGGTGATGAGGACATGATACTCTTACAAGTGGCATTGTACACCATGCCTAATCTTGGTAAAATTCCATCGCTAAACTCATCACGACTATACACCTCTATTTTCATCTTTTCCCTTCATTTTTCTTGCTCTTTCTTCCAATCTTTAAGGAATGTCCCTAGCTTGCCTTAAAGCTCTCATTTTAGCATAGGCAAGGAGAATATTGGCAACGGTTTTGGAATATATGGCTTTACACCTACCAATTGCATTTTCTCAAAAATATGTAAATCCTTTTCAACAAGTCAATTTTTGTCTATATTCTACCATCCATGTAGTCCCTTGAGATGATGTTTCCTTAAGTGACTTTTTGTACACCTTCATGCCCTCTTTGAGCTCCCATTTTTTATATGTGTTTTCTCATACAATCACCATTGACCCCTTCTTCTTCACATTTTTCTCCCCCAATCTCTTGCATTTTGAAAGTTTTTTTTTCCAAAATTGCATGTGTCTCCAAATGAAGGTATTGCAGGGGTTTAAATACTACTAGGAACCATTTTTTCCACACAACTTGCATATTTCCACCATCCATGGCTAGGGATTTCATGCTTATTAATGGATGAACCCTCTTTAGTCAATCATGTGCTCTCACCTATTTATTGTGACTATCTCTCGACATAATCTTTCTTCCCTATGTTTTGACAAAATCCCTATGTCCTTTTAATATTTAATGGATGGCCAAGCTTCTTAATGACATTTCCAATGACCCCATCCTCCAATTTCTAGACTTCTAATATGGGGATGTGACACAAACCCTCCTCCCATGAACTTGAGGTCACAAGGGGATCTTTCGCCCAAGGACTGCCCCACTTCCAGAAATGATCAAAGTTATTGTAGTTCTCCTCACAAAGTCTCTCAAAGGATGCATATGCATAGGTTACCCCACAATCAAGGTTTCATTAATGTTTCCCCTCAATTAATGAAACTTAACATTAGTTAGGAAACCATAACTAAGCTCACAATTTAACAACCTATACTATAACATTTCTCTTAAGGGATATTAAGGTCTTGAATCAAAATCTACCCATTATTACTCATAATTTAGCTTGAACATCCAAAATCTCTTGTGAAACTTTATAATGTCAACATGGGGCTAGGCTTATTACTCATCAATAATTATCTTTGTTCCTACAAACTCAATAGGTTAGATGGAGAGTTAGACTAGTTCCTTATATTTCCCAAGGGTATGGGATGCTAAAATTATTGATGCCAATATAGATGATAGTTATCTTATCATTAATAAGTCCTGAGGTTTATTTATTTATGCTGAAGGCGTATCCAATGTGAAGTTTACCAACCTAAAATGCTTAATTGATAGCTCACTATTATCAATAGACCTTGCAAGACAATTGAAATCATCTTTCCCTTTAATTTTCCCACTAGTCTTTTATTTCATTTTGCATAAATAATATGGTAGTTTTTGAGAAAAGTGAAAATCAAACTACACCCACCTGTCTCTTATTTAATTTTGCATAAATAAAATGGCTCTTTGTGGGAAATGAGAATATCAATCTGCAACTTGTATTTTATGCCACCTTTGCTAGTAGTTTCTTGTTCATTACAAAATGACTATTGCAAACAAAATTGTACGTTGATGTTGCAAATCTATTTCCACTCCTAGCGTGCCTTTAATAATACCTGCAAGTTGGTATGTATGCTCAAAAATGCCTCGCATTTTTCTGCTAGGGTTTATGTGAGGAAAATTAACACCTTTCACTATCATAGCAGGTAGCAGCTCAGAAGCATACTCTAGGCAATAATTTAGAATCCACAACATTTTCTATCATTCTCCCTACTTGTGCAAAATGGGGGGCATGAAAATCCACCAAAGCATAATGGATAGAGGGAATTTTAAAATGTAGTTACAACTGCCCCAGTAGACGTATATGCAAAATGTGGAAGCATAGACAAGGCACACAAAGTTTTTGACAAGATGCCTCAAAGAGATGTGGTCTCACGGATGGTTGTTCACTACTCCACTTAAACATAGAATCCCTCAAAATTTAGACACTCGCTTTCTCTTCCTATTTTCCTTGTATTTCCTTCGTGTTTTTTTGTAATACCTTTTGGCATAATTTTTTCAAAGAAAAATTCTTGGTTAAGACATCAATCCTTAGGCCCAGATTTATATGTTTGGTCTCTCAACAATGCTCGCAAATCAACCCATGTGAAAGTCACTCCTCCTTTCACCTATAATTTATTTTCTACAGTGGATGGCATAGTGAGTGGAAAATCTATTATGTCTCTTTATTATGAGTAGAAAAAATGTGTCTTTCATAGCAAGATATTACCTACAAACGAGGAGAACTTGAGGGAATCAAAATATGCCCACAATCACAACTCATTCACTCACTCATTAGAATGGAGGAGGTTATATATTCAGGATGTGATTTAATCCATCTCTTAAACCCAAGACATATTCTTCTGTAAGATATGAAATGTGCACGATGTATTGAAGGAGGCATTTATTAATCATTGGATGGTTTAAACTTTAAGCTGTTGCTCTAACTTTCTATTAAGCTTCATGACTTTATAATGTCTAAGAATCAAATCTCACAAAGTTCTACACAACTATAGGCATCAAAACCAATTCCATTTGCTAATTAGCTTAGCTAATACTTAGGAGAAGAATTGTGATAGCTACCATTAGTTTGTGAATGCAACAAGTAATTTTGATGTTGGTATATTATTTATGGTAAATGTAACCCACTTCTCAATTACAATTTTATGCATATGATAACCATTGTAAAAAACACATATTGAGCATAATGATTACCTCGTGTAGGGACAACGTGCCAATTTGGAAGGTTATTTTCTAAACTACTAGAAAAAATAAGTAGTATAATTGTCCATCCTACAAATTATTATTAAATTAATGAGGAATTGAATGTAAAACGTCAGAAGGAGATCATAATAGCAAACACATGACAACACAAGATTTAACCTAGAGAAACAAGACATTGGTAGAAACCTCTACAAATGGGTGTTTGTCTCCTTCTATTATCACCAAAAATGCAAGGTTACAAGTTCACAAGGCCCTTGACATATACAACAATCTATCTTGTTTGTTCTGCACCTAATTTTCTATGCTCACTGCAACTTACACCTTCTGCAACTATAGATTCTACTCTAGATGATCCTTCAACTTCCTCTAAGAATTAGAAACCAATTCATGTTACATACTAACATTGAAGAATCCAATAGATAAACACTCCATCTTCCATTTAGGGAAATTGGTTGCTTGTACTATCACATTTCAAATAGGTTTGGCCATTAACAAACATCTTGTTGATGCTTACATAACATACTCAACCAAGATTTACAATTTCAACCATACAAGAATTTGTCACTATTACATACTCAAAATGTTTGACCATGGCTAAATCCATCACTGTATTGTGTTTCTAAAAATAAAGAGAGAAAAGGGGGTTCTTGAGGTTCCAAATTTCCCTCACCATCTTCCATAGCCCTATATTCTAACTTGGTGTCATCTTGTCTTGTGGCAAGCACATAGTTAAGAATCTTATTGGTCATATAAAGCCCTTAAACCAGTTGAGGGAAACTAAACATAGATATATATGTATGTTGAAGTGTTTTTTAGATTACAACTGAGTCATTTCAAATAACTAAAGGTCTTGAAAAGAGTCACAATTGTTTTATTGATCAAGTCCTTTTTGGAGATACTTAAAAAAAATGAAGCTAAGAGATATGTTATCTTATATTAAGCTAATATGGCTAATACATTATTACTCTACATAACCCTTAATCGATACACACCAAAAGAAAAAATATGATTTTTTTAATTCTAGTGATTTTTAAAAATTTTCATCATTGTTTCTATAAACAATCTATCCCTTTGTCATCTATCTTTATCTCTCCCTCTCCTTCTCTCCACATTTAAGTTGCACTGGATTTGGATCAAAACGAGAGATTTTAGAGCAATGAATCCTATGAATAAGTGGTTATATGCTAAATTGGAGTAACTGGACATATATCTTCTTTTTGTATGATCACTTATGTTGAACTGGTCACCTTTGAGGGAGAATATGTTGAGTTTATTGTTAGGAAAAAGGTGTGTTGTACACCTTGCATAATATATTTAATGTAATTATTTTTGGGGCCACTCAATGTTGCATGTAACATTGGGACATAAGTTAAGTTGCTAAAATGTAATTATTTAATATTGGGAAAAATAAATAAATAAAGTACCCAATATTAAATAAGGGGACATGGTTTGTAATCTCATGGTTTTTTCTAATACCACTTAGTGTTTTTGTGGGAGCTTGCTTCTATAAAAGTAACCACAAAGGTAGTTATTGAGGATGCAATTTTGCATGTTAGCTCTAGTTAGCATTTGTGAGGGTTTGAAGCATGGTACAGGATGTGTGGTTGCATGCTTGTTCGCATGGATTGCTTGGAGAGAGCTTGTTGCTTCAATGGTGTTCATGGAGACTCAAAAGATGTATTGTAATCTTTATTGTTGAATAATACATGAAAGATTGATTCTTTTGGAGGCTGGGTTTTTTTTCCCTCTTGAGGGTTTTCCCAGGGTATATCTTGTGTCATATTTTCATGGGTATGTTGTCTATTCTCTTGCATGTGGATTTTGAATGCTTAGATGCGTAGATTTATTTATGGGTTATGTGGAAATTGTCTTTAATTGGCTGCAAGTTTCCAACATTTATTTAGACAACCATTCCCATTAGCTATCATATACAATCTCAAGAAAGGTACAAATACATTGAAGGTTTTGAGATCATAATGTATGTTGTTGTAGTTTGGCTTTAGCCATCATGTGTAAGCCTGTACTACACTTAAAATACATCCTTGAGTAACTTATGATAACTAGTGATGGTTATAAATATAGATTTGTAGCTTATATGGAAGCTATCCAGATATGCTTATAGAAGAAACCCTCCCATTAGAGAAATCAATAAAGTTACATAAACAAAATTATAGATAATGTTTGTTGATATGACATTAAAAACATGCAATTAAATATTCCAAACAACTGTAATTGTTGTTGTTTCAAGCTAAGAAAATTGTACATTAGTTCCAAGGACAAACCCAAGTGGCATTGATTGAGATTAACAATCGTATTGTTGACATATGGGTAGTCCATGTTTATTGACCTACCACTACAAAATCTAGCAAGTGTGCATTGCTAGATAAGTTTACTGAAGGAAAATCAAGCAAAACATCATGTTATGTATTAGTAGCATTGTATAATGAACTGCTATTGAAGAAGAGGGTTTATTATAATAGATTCATAGAACATTATCAAGTGACAGATGGATATAGGATTTTGGTTACTGTTGGATTTTGAGTTATTTTGGGGGGATGATCTCTTGGTATATAACCTTGAAAATTTGAAGATTGAACTTGTCCTTTTGGCATTTATGAATTTAATTACCACTATTGTGAATGTTTTTAATCTATGTTGCACCAAGTTTCTAGTACAGGGGAATGGTCGGACATGTTTTTGGGGCAAGATTCTTTTAGGGTATTTTTTTTGGGGATGGCAGGGGACGACAAAGGGGATGGATATACACACACACACACATTTTTAAAAATATAAGGAAATTTCAAATTTTAGATATTCATATGAGTAATGATAATCATAACAATGAACATTGATAAAGTTGCAAATGTAATCACCAATCATATTGACATATACATTATAGAGTCGAACAAATTAATACTACAACTACTTAATTGCTTCCATAATTCATGTCAAACAGTAAATGTCCATATGATATAAAAATTTTAAAAATAAAATGTCCAAAGGCTACAAGTTTGCACTACAAATGTCAAAATGACAAAGTCACAAATGTCCAAAACATAGTAATAGAAAGTATGATGGTTCTCTCTACTCAACATCTGCCAACATTGCATCAAAATCAAACCTAGAGTTTGAGTCACTACCACTATGAGTATGAGAGGTTGGCTCATCTAATGGAACTCCAACTAATCCCTCCTGTATCTCCTCCTCATCATTTTGGGTGGTGTCCTCTGGATCAACATTCCACCGTAATGTTGGAGCCTGTCAATACTTAAGAGTCTGACGATCTTAGAGTTGCAAAGCACTATGCACAACCACTAATTTCTCTACTCGTCTAGAGGTTAGCTTATTCCTCTTAATAGAGTGAATAAAGTTGTATACCAATTCCTCTTTGCAGTAGAGGAACTAGCAACCTGTGAAAGGAGACAAAAACTAAATTAGTAATTTACTAATTAGGACATTCAATTATGATTATATAAATGCTCAACACTAATCAAATCAATAAATTATGTCATTGTATTACATGTGAAAGGAGGCGAATAGCAATCATCCTCAATTGTGGTGCATCCTTCCCATACCATGAACACCATCCAATAGGATCCCTTTGAGCTAGTGTAGTTCTATCTACCTTGGCCTCTGGTTTGCTGAATGTTGGACCACGAAGATTATAAAAGTCAGTCCATTGTGTACGAAGTAGACTCATCTCCTCAATTGAATACATTTTTGCAAGGGACTTAATAAACTCATCTTTCACCTCAACTTCATCACAAGGAGGCACCCTACCAACCCTTGGTACATGCCATTTGGGATTAAGAGAAAAGGCTACCATATGAAGCAATGTGTTCATAGTGTTCCACTGCCACATCACAATGGGTGTAATTTCTTACTCGTATAATCCCGAATTAGGATCCCTATCAAAAATATTTTTTCTTCATTCTTCCAAGCATGGAGTCAAATGTTTCATAAATCTCTCCAAGACTTGGAGAGTCCGTATTAGCATATCTAATGACATCCACAATTGGTGAAATGATGGAGCAAATATATTTGCAAACAAAAATTTGAAAAAAGACAAGTTGTAACTTAGAAAATAAAAAAATATTAATAATAAAATCATATATATATATATTTATACAATCAATAACAATTTTTTTACCTCACATTAGACCACCAAGTATCATCAAGAATTTTTTGTTTGATGCTTCTCCCTTCTACAATGCTTTCCATAGACCATCTATTTCACTCTGAATTAACCATCATCAATTGTAGAGCCTTCTACACCTGAAGCATCCTCTCTAACAAAATAAAGTAGCTAGCATACTTTGTCTCTATGGGCTTGAGAAATTCCTTCTTTGAAAATGTCCTAAAGAGATCAAGTGAGGTGTGATGATTGCAAATATGTCTCTAGCCTCTAGAACCACCTGGTGCACCCAATCTATCTTCCCTATGTCTTTCAATGCATTGTTTAATGCATGAACACAAGGGGTTCAAAAGATGTGCTTGTAAGCACTGTCAACCATCAAACCTACTAATTTGCACACATGTGTTGAATCAATGACCACCTACACAACATTGGGTGCCCCAACCTCCTCTATGGCATCTCTCAAAATATAAAATTGGAATTTTGCATCTTTGTGCTTCCCAAACAATCAATGACTCTAAGGAAATATGAACTACTTGTACATGTGACTATGATGTTGATAAGTGGCCAATGTCTAATATTGGTCCACCCATCCATGATAATAGAGCAGCCCATCCTAACCCAACACTGTCTCATGTCCTCCATCACCACACTCACCTTAGAATACTCTTTGTCAGGGAGTGTAGTGTGTAGTTTATTTTCTCTAGGGAGTGAATGAGGTACCAATAGTTGCCACATCTTTAAACATTTGTTTGAAGTAGGGAGAACATGCTACATGGATTGGGATGGCATGGACATTGGAAAATTTGGTAGTGGATGGCTCTGCCACATCTCGTGCTTGCACATTAAACATACTTGCAACTATATTTTTTTGCTCGCTAGAAGTACTAGCCTTCTTCCCTTTTATGGAAACATGAACACCACCGACACCACTACTACCACTACCAACACTAGGACTACCGAACATAGAGGGCATAGGTGAAGCTGAATTTGTGGATTGATTTTTCATTGGTTGCCCCATAGGTTTTCCTTTGACATCCATGTGCAATATATAACACTCTACCCTCTCAAAATATTTTACATCTGGACAAACCTTAACCCCACGACATTTATAACCCTATAGATGAGAATAGACTCTTGTGTAGCTCCCATAAAGTTTATCTTTACAAATATGACATTGACACAATATACTACCACCTCTCCCCCCCCCTCCCCGTGTTTTTCCGTTTGTCTTTGTCTAGATGTGTTGATAATTAAAGAAGAGGTTTTTTAGGATTAAAAGGGCCTTTTACATATTTTTTAAAATCTTCAAAAGGGATTTCAAATGGATTTGTTTGAGGTTGTCCCCTTTCAATTGATTGGGTTTCATTTACTTCTTCCCACTCAACATGCCCACTACCTTCACTATTGTTGCTTATTTTGTTTTGTTTTGGTTTTTGCAAACTGAAAATAAATAAAAAAGCACAAAAAATCATACTTGGGAAAGAAAAAAATGGAAGAATAATTTACCTCTTTCACTTCTCTTGTTGGTTGTTGGCTTAATTCTCTCCTTTTTGCCTACTAAATGCTAGTTTTTCTTCTCCAATAGCTCCTTCAAACCCTCTTCTTTCTCTTCTCACTTTTCTCTTGGCTACAATTTTTTTTGGCATGTTGAAACGAAGAAAATTGTTGCTCTATGTTTTGTGAGATAAAACCACCAATTTCCTACAAGTTTCATTCAAGGAAACCTTAGAGATCTCAATCTAGGGATGGAAATGAGGGAGAGAGATTTGCAAAAAGGTGTCCTATGGGTGTGATTAAAGACTCAAATGGGGTTAACCACCAAGTAGAGGCTTGGAAAGAAAGAAATGAAATGATATGTAAACCTAACTATGCAACTCAAGATAAGAAACAAAAAATCAAAAGAATGGACCAAGAAAGGACAGAGGAGCACCTGAAAACTGAAGAGGCATGAATTTAGGTCTAAAATGTTGGAAATACTAATTTTTAATGCACACTGGGACTCATACACTAGTAGGGGTGATTTAGTCCCATTTTAGGGTTTTAGGCTGAAACTGGAATTTGAAACTACTAAACTAGGATCTACAAAAATTCCTAAAAATAGGTAACTGGAATTCATACGCCACAAGTGGTGATTTATTCCTAGTATAAGGGTTGATCTAAAACTATGATATCCTCTAATGTTCTCTTGTAGCTTCTCTCTTGTCAAATTGTTGATTCTGAAACACTGAATTGCAACCTATAGGTGACTTTCTGTGATCTTGCAATGTAGATGACAACTTTGACAACTTGCAACTTGACAAATTTTCTCCAATATTGCTCTTCAATGGAACTTCAATAGGTGGATCTACAAATCACACATCAAAGAGAGGGAAAAAAGTTGTTTTGTTAGTGGATAGGGGTTTTCCTTGGTAAAACCCAATTTTGTTCATCAAACCTTGAAATGAAATCAAATAGAAAGAAGGAATGATGAATGAACAATATGTGATGTTGAAACTCACCAAACCCTTTTAAGAAAGGTTGCAATCTTGTACGTAATGGCTAGCATGGATGTGGATCTTGACTCTTGCTTGTATGCTATAGATCTTGACTTGAATGCTTGTTTGAAACATGAGATACCTACATCACAAATGTTAGCTAAAAAACAAACATGATGCATGATGACTTTGACATGATGCTCGAATCTTGAATAATGCTCCAAAATGATTAATAATCAACTCTTGAATGCTCTTGAATGCTCTTGTAAACTCTCTTGATATAAAATTTACTATAATGCTTGAATATTTGAATTGCTAGATGACCGGTAAGCTTGCTAAGAGAAAATATGTGAAATAACCTTGTATTTATACTTGTTTATGCCAAATTTCCTGAAATTACAACACTACAAACTGACATCAGATCTAGGAAAACAAATACCATCAAGAATTAAATTATAAATTAGGTCTAAGCTAATTAGGACTCATATGTCGGTTGGGGCATGTGAGTCCTAGTAGGCTAAGCTCGAGACACAAATTTCAAGAAAGGTTAAGTTTTATGCAAAATTTAGGACTAGGCCCCAAAACTTAGGTGGGACCCATACACCCAAGGTGGTGTATGGGCCCCAAATCACTAAATTTGAGCCATACAATCCAAAATTATTGAATTATGATTGATCATTACATATGTGTCGAGATTATCCTCAGAAAGATGCATTAAATAAGGCTTGTGGATGCAAAATGGGACTAAATATGGCATAAAGAAGCCCAATTTTAGTAGGGAGGGCCCAAACAAGTGTAAAAATGTAAAGGTCTACATTTTTCTATACTACATTTAGCCCCCACTTTATTGATAGGATGAACTTTCTTCAAACTCACACTGAAGTATACAAACTCGCATCAAGAGGGGTTCAAGTGCAACAATGCTAGTAAGATAGGACAACAACGACCAAGAGGGATGATCAAGCCCCTGAGATCAGGATCCCATGGAAAACCAACATAGGCATAAAAGAACACACATGTGAATGGTGTAAGGAGAAACAACAAGGCACAAGAATACACTGCCAAAGACAAAGAGAAAGAAAAACAAAAAAAACCAAAAGGGGTGGATCAAGCTTCGATCATTTGTCCCACACACTGTGGATCAGATCTAGGTTGTTTGTCCAAGAAAATTTACAAGTGGAACATTATGTCCACTATGCAAACCAACACATTTTCATAGGGTCTAGTGGAACCTTAGGCCATCCACTAGGTGAGCCCCCAACAAGACACATGCGGACACAGTTGGTATGCACTCACACAGACAAGCAAGTAGCAATGGAAAATTCATGCCTAAGTTTGGCTCCCATACGTACAACCATATCAAAGCTATACCTCCTAATAAATTTGATAAGGTGCCACACAAAAATGAACTTCAAGCTTCATGAGGCAAGCAAAGCTTCATATTCTTGATACTCATGAACAAAAAGATGACACCACAGGCAAGAAAAGTGTGTTATGCAAGGTGGCCATATAACAGATGTTATAAATGCAAAATAGTGTAAGGTATGTTCAAAGTAATTTTTCTTAGTTCATGTAAGTCTTAACTTAGGGAACATTGTGCCTAATGTCTCCAAGAGATGACCAATCAAAGAATAAAAGATTCACAACTTAGACGATGCAGTGTGTCACATCAAGCCACTAAGAGGAATATAATATGCGAAGAGAGATGATGCTCTTGAAGGAAATCACACCCAATGTCACCACAAAGCGAAAGATGCATCACATGAAGTAAGAAGACTACACAATGAAACATGAATTTAAATTGAAATGCTAAAGAATAATGCAAATGTATGCCCCCACTTTAAAGAAATTGTTGAACACCATGCTGTGAGCAATTACTTTAAAGTAGCAAATGATAAATGCTAACAATAAAGAGGAAATGAGAGCTTATTTGGAAATCCCTATGCCAAGTCATATGTTTCCAAATGAAGCTACGTCATGAGAAGGGGTTGCCCCCAAAATGAAATCCTAAAATTACACACAAGGGATCCACGGCTTTAGGGTCAATATGTCTTTTCTACAATATTTTTAGAGAGCTCAAAACAGTCACCATTCCCCAAATACTCATGGAACAGGAAGAATGACACAAAGAGAGTGAAAACAAAGAAAATATTTCGGGTCAACATGGAAGAGACCTAAATTTCTCAATGCATTGCATCATCCCCAAAAGGAAAACACAAGAAAAATGAAAAGATAAAGACTTTTTTTTTGGGTCAACATGCAAGAGACGTAAATGTCTCGATGCCTTGCATCATCCCCAAAAAGGAAAACACAATAAAAATGAAAAGATAAAGAAGAATCTTTTGGGTCAACATGGAAGAGTCCTAAATGTGACGATGCCTTGCATCATTCCCAAAAGGAAAACAAAAGACAAATGAAAATATAAAAGGTTTATGACATATAGAACAATTTAGATACAAATAGAGGAATGTCACAAAGAGAACGATATACATCAAACAAAACAATATGGGGGATCACATTACGCACATGCAATCACACACATAACATAAAAAATAAAATAATGCAATAGATTAGTAAGGAACATGTGAGTCAACATATAGCAATTCATCTCCATCCCAATCTTGTTCATCATATATGGAAGGTGAACAACTAGCCACAGGGACAACACTGAGTGCAGTACTAGTATCATCACCAAGTTCAACACTCTTCTTAGGAGAATTTTCATTTAAGCTCATAGAAGAGGAAAATAATGAGTTCAATTCATTATGAACTTGTTCATCAATCTTAGCAACCTCACCATTGTCATCCAAGTTAATCACAACGGGAGGTCAAATGATAATATCAAAAGAAGGGTTTAGCTCCTGTTGTGGTTGTGGTATAGGATCTTTTTGTTGTGGCAGAGAGGGAGACTCATCATGTATTGCTTCAGTCAAGTTCAGATGCTAATTTTCGTTGTTATCTTTGTTTAACCTTTGAGATAAAGCACAATGTCTATGCCTATGCTCTCTATAATTTCTATTTCTTTTAGTATGATTTTCAAGTTGTGTTTGTGTAAGAGAGGGTCTATCAACCATAGGTTTCTTTTCTTCCCTAAGGGGAGGAACGAAAAGACCCATCCAAGGTTGTTCAACCATGTTCTCTTTACCTTTGTAAACTTGTTTTATCTTAGGTGGCATGATGAGATTGCTTTTGTTATCTCTTGGTCTTTTATAGGAGATAGGTAGAGGATTTGTCTTAGGTTGGTCTTGGCAATTGGGAATTCCTTTTGGTTCAATCATAGTTTCTTCAAGGATAGGAGGCTCATTCATAGGTTGAGGCATGTTTTTAAGGGATAGTTTTTCTATGCATTTCACCTTAAACTTTTGATAATATTTGAAAAAAGAAGTCCTCGTGAGGTTTAATAGGTTCCATAGGTTTGGGCCAAAAAAAATCTAATGAAAAGTTCCCATGGAATACAGAGGATTAAAGCCACTATGGTGCACAATAAAGATTTCATTGTCAAAGGGAAATTTTAAACATTTATGCACGATCGACAAGACATCTTCCATGGAGTGTAGCCATGGATAACCAAGCTTCACATGGAAGTGGTTCAATGTCGAGATGATGGAGAATGAGACATCTAAGTGTTTCAGTCTGACTTTTAGAAGAAGGATGGTCGATCCCATTGTAGGGAAAGTGAAACAATTATGCATTTGTATCCATGCTTTTGGTTTATCATATGTTTATTCATTGATTTGATGTTAAGATCTAGGACTATTGCACATGAATAATAACTTATTACAATGATTTAATTAAAGGTCTTAAAATCATAATTGAAATGATTAAATTAACACAATCATATTAAAGTGTAGAAATTAGCAGAATAGAGAAAAGAGAGAGAAGACAAAAAACAAGTTGATAACGGAGTTTGCCAAGATGGATATGTCTCTGGGTCCCTCCAACAGAGTGACCGATCCTTGATTATGCTCCAAAAAAATATTACAAGGCTGCAACTTCGACAAAGTCTCCTCACATCTCCCTGATAATGAGATTACAAATAGCTCTTCTCCTTCAAGTACAAGCAAATTGGCATAAAGCCTCTCACTGCACAGATTAGAACTACTCACTATCACATAGGAATTTTTATCCACATTCCTCAGTAACTCTCACAAGCCCATACCCCCCTTTTTATACATAAAATTTTCCCAAATTGACTTAAAACCAATTGATTTACATGATAAACCCATATGTCTCATTTTTGTAATAATATCTCACCTAATCCCCTTTAAAATACTTTTTAATTCCTTATATTATCTTTTAACCTCCAAAATATATTTTAAGCCCCCTTAAAAATCTCATGGATTCGAGCTTATTTTTATTTAGGGGTTTAAATCATTATTTAAGGGGTTGTTTTTAAAAATAAGGAAGAATTCAGTTTTCTAGAGTAGATAAGGAGGGTTGGTTCACTATACAAGTGCCTAAAGGGTCGTTGGCCTCGTAGATAAGGTGGGTTGCTTTTATTTGGGAGGTCAGCTAGTCAAACTCGTTGGCCTCCCCTTTATAAGCTTTAAGTGGTCTTTTTAAAGTGTATAAAAAAAACTTAAACACCTAATATTTTAAAGAAAGTGCGTGGTGTATTGGTAGTGCTTAAGGCTTGTAGAAGGAAGGTCATGGGATCGAATCCCATCCTCAACTTTTTGGTTCAACTGACTACCAAAGTCCACACAAGATGGGTGCCACGTGTCATGTAAAGATTCACTCAACTATGCCACGTTTCAGTTGGAGTCAAGTGCCATGTGTCGGTCTAGATTGAAGTCAACTTGCCAAGATGCCATGTGTCAACTTGTGATTGGTCACTCCCTGCTGACTATGACCATGTCATCATGTGCTGCCATGTCACCATTCTTGCCACATCATCATGGTCAACCCTCAACTTTGACTGACCATATCTTTGTCGTACAGACTCCATTTTTCATGAGACGAACGACATTGGCCTCGTGGCAATGAGCCCTTTGTCATGACACCGCCTTTGAACAATTTGGAGATGATTTTTTTTCTTTTCGATTGGCCTTTTTACACAGTTTGACCCCAAATTTGACCGTATATATCTCAAGTGTTTGAACTCCTTTTGATGTCGTTCAAGTTGTGTTGGGTTTTTTTTTCGAGTACTTCAATATAGCACCATTTTCTAGAGCAATTGAATCACTTCAATTTTTGGTGAAAATCCACCTAGATCAGTCCTCCCCACTGGAGAGCTTTTGGACCTCCAAAAGCTTGATTACTCAGAAAGTAAGTGAGTGTAGAGTTCCCTGACTTTACCAACCTCCATCCATTTTTCCTTGCTTGGATTCATATCCTTCAATCCTACTCTGAGGTATTCAACAACTCTTCTTCATGAAGTCTTGACATTTCTGTCTAAGATGACATCCTCTTGCAGTTCAGCCATATACTCAGGTGAAATATCATCAACAAATGGAACTTTAATATCACCCTCCTCGTCTAGTATCATCGGAGGTTCATATAACTTCAAGTTCTTAACATTTACAACTGAGTAGATGTGCATGTATGGAGGAAGATTAAGGTGGAAGGCATTAGTACCAATCTTTTCCAAGATCTTGAAAAGAACATATTTGATAGGCTTAAGATTTTTACCTTTACCTTGCATCCTTTCCTTCTCATATGTAACCAAACACGGTCACCGAATTGAAAATGATGATCGGTGCGATGCTTATCATGTTGAACCTTGTATTTAGCTTGGCTCTTTTCCAACTGTGCTTCCACTACCTGATGAATTTCTTGGACCTTCTGGATGAACTTCAAAGCCTTCTTTGCATCATGGCATCCATCTTCAAAAGATCATCCTTCCCAAAAGAAAAGTCCATCGATGTTTTTGGAAGATTCTCGAAACATGTCTCAAATGGGGACATTTTTGTAGAAGAGTGTGTTTCATGGTTGTAAGCATGTTGCACATAGTGTAGAATTTCATCCCATAGCTTGGGATGCTTACTGCAATAGCCTCTGAGTAAGTGCACAACTTGCCTATTCACTACCATTGTTTGTCCATTAGTTTGTGGATGGAAGGTTGTACTCTTCTTTAGCTTGGTGTCCATGAGTTCCCATAAAGTAGACCAAAATTCCCCCAAGAATCAAGAATATCGATCTGATATAATAGAAGTAGGAAGCCCAAAATGAACCCATACAATTTGAAAGTACAAGTGTGTTGTTAGCTTAGTTGTGACTTGTTTTTTACAAGGCATTAAGATACACATTTTTTTGAACCTATTAACTACTACAAACCAATAATCATGTCCCTTCCTAGACATGGGTAGTCCCCCTACAATGTCCATTGAAACATTTTCCCATGGAAAAGATGGAACAAGAAGTGGTGTGTATAATCCAAACTTCCTATCACTTGGTTTACTTGTTGCACACATTATACAACCCTTTACATATTTAGTTATAGTTTCCTACATACAAGGCCAATAATAGTATTTTTGCAATCGATTCATTGTCTTGCTTACTCCAAAGTGTCCTGTAATCAACGACATGTGTGATTCTCTAACTACTTGTGCTTGTTCACCATTTGGAATACAAAGCTTTCCTAAATGATACAAAAAATTATCCTGCACATAGTAGTCTTTCTCTTCTACATGTTTCCCTATAATTAGAGTTTAATAGATTTCCTTAAAGTCTTCTTCATTAGCATACTGTTCCTAAAAAATTTCATGTACCATGGAACTACCTTTAAGGATAATCAAAGCATTCATAACAGGAGGCCTAGACAACATATCTGCTACTTTGTTATGGGAACCTTTCTTATTCTTAATTACCAAATGTAACTGTTGAAGAAAACCCATCCACCTAAAGTGCCTACTTTGTTGCAGTTTGGATTGTGAATGCGAATATTGAAGTGGTTGGTGATCAGTGTGGATTACAATTTCTTTCCCCATTAAGTAGTGTTTCCATTTTTTAACACTTTGAAATAATGCATATAGTTCCTTATCATAAGTAGGATAGTTACTTACTAAACCTGAAAAGGTTTTAGAGTGATGTTATGCCTTACATAACCACCCCATTTCGAACTTGATTAAAATGGATCCCTCCTTTTTGTTTTATTTTCATTTGGTTTTGTGGTATGTGCCTTAGGAGTTTTTCTTTCTTCCTTGGGCCTTGTTTTTTTGTTGTTGCTCTAGCGAACACGGAACCAGGATTGAAAGCGAACCTTGGAATTTCTTCCAAGTTTTGGTTTTCGTTCCGTTCCTGATCTCGATTCCGCCTGTGTGTTTGTTTTGCCTTTTTTCCTTGCGTTTGGTCGTGAGGTGTTTTCTCCCCTTCTTTTTCTTCTTTCTCATCTTTTTCCTTGTTGTCTCTTTGTATGTTGTTGGAGGCGGAGTCGGGATGAAAACTGAACCTGTAACTTGGAAAAGTTTCAGGGTCTTGTTCCGCCTCTGTCCCCGTTGGGGTCCGCTCGGGATTAGTTTTTGTTTCGATCCTACTTGCATTCATTTGTTTGTTGCTTGTGTTTGGTCTCTTTTGCAGGGCCGGGTTCAAGAATGATTTGGGATATGGAGTTGTTACCAAATTTAGTTTCGTCATTTGGTTCCGACTCTGCCCCCGCCCTGCTGCGAGTTCCTGGGTTTCTTTGCTTTTGCGGATGCAAAACTGGAATGGGGATTGAACTTGGGGACATTGGTCACTTCTGGGTCTGCTTCCTGTCCTACTTCGGTTCTGATCACTTGGTTAAATTTTGGCTTTGTTTATTTGCTTTCTTGCGGGGTTGGATCTGGAATGGTGCGATGAATTGAAAGTTAATGAATTGTCTTATGTTTAGTTCTCGTCCCGACTCTAGTCCCGGTTCCAATTTCATTTTGGTTCCTATCCCACCGGTATTAAAGGTAAGTGTTGTTCCTAGTTCTGATTTGGTCCCGCCTTTGCCAGAGTTGAGTTTTTGCTAAGTGTGAGAATAGAAAAGGTATGAAAGGTAATACGGAGAATGATATTTTCCATGCTTTTAGAGGACTGATGAGGGCATTTTTTTGTAGGGTTGAAGCATGTTAGGAATGTCGGATGTTGCTTCTCAAAGGGGTCAACTTGCAGAAAGATCTAAATAGAGAAGAAGAAGTTGCGAGTCTTAATGACAGATGGGATGTCTATTGGCAAAAGTGGATCGATATTAATGACAATGCTTTAGAACATTCAAAGCAACTCTGCAAAGGGGTCTCGAGGTCAGGGACGAGGGCTGCGAGTTAATGATGGTGGTTGTAAACAATCTAGAGACCATGCCTGAGGGAGATCTTTTGTCGACATGAACAGAGTATATGCATTTAATGCATGATTGACTTTGTTCCAAACTCTTCTAGGGCCGACATGTTTTGGAATTGACTCATTTTTGTAAACCCTAAAACAGGGGCCGACGCATTTTTTTTTGATGCATTTTTCCTCTTTGTAAAAAAGGAGAGCTTGATCTTCATCTTGATCTTTTTTCTTCCTTTTGGTTAAGAATTAGTAAGTTAGGGTTAGAAGGTAGATAAACTCGAGAGCAGAAGTAAAGTAGGAGGAGGGGATGTATCTTCCAGATTTATCTTAGTATAGATGGAGAAAATTTGAAGACATTGGTTTTTTGTACACTGGTGATCTTGCCAGATTTGTAAATGTTGTTTATCTATTTCATTAGTAGTAGAAGCAACCATATTTAAATCTACTTCATATTGTTCTCTAGAATGGTATTTATCGTGGGTTAATCATTTGATTTGAAAGCTTTCAAGAAATGAAATTTTATCTTATGTTTTGTTTAAATGATTATTTGCAATCTACTATTGAAGTTTTCACTGTCAATGAATGAAACTGTGTTTTAATTACAAGTTAATTTTATTCTGCAGTTTTAGTTTAAGAATTTCTTGGAAGGCAACAAGTCTGATTAGTTGGATGAATCAACATTCTCGTCAGTTTAAAAGCTTTAATCTATCTTTTTCTGTTTCTTTAAAATCACTAGTTAAAGTAGGTTTAAATATATGTTTGATCTTATAACAATCCATAAGCTTAAATGCAGTAGGCCCCTTGAACATTACAACCATATTGACCACTTTGTGAAACAACAACATTGTGAACCAACATCAAAGACCTTGGGAGGTGATCAATTTGATTGTCGATTGTCTTTTTCATGAGAGGTAAGATATTTTTACTTTTATCCTACCTACATGTTGTGGGTCAATTTGGCACCATCAGCAAGTGATAGGAAATTGGTTTACCTCCTTTCATTAGTATTACTCCCATGGAAAACCCACTCGCATTTGTCTCGATCTCAAATGATTGTTGTAAATCTAGTAAATCTATAACTGATGCGGTGCTCAACTTTTCCTTCAAAGTGTCAAAGGCCTTTTTCTTTGGACCTCCCCACTGGAAAGTTATCTTCGTACTGGTTAACACGTGCAATGGCGATGCAATGTAGGAGAAGTTTGTAATGAACTTCCTCCAGTACTGAACTGCACCTAAGAAGCTTCTGACTTCTATTACTGTACTTGGCTTAGGCCATTTTACAATGACTTTGACCTTCACATGGTCTACATTCAATTGACCACCACCTACGACATAGCCTAAGTACACTAAGGATTTCTTAGTGAATTCACATTTTGACATCTTTGCATAAAGTTTTTATTTTCTCACTATATCAAAAACTTTTTTTACATGAATTACATGATCTTCCCAAGTTTTACTGAATACAAGAATATCATCTAAATAAACTATGAACAACTCATCAATAAAAGGATGAAAGACATCATTCATGACTCTCATAAAGGTAGTTGGTGCATTACATAGCTCGAAGGGCATGACGAACCACTTGAACAGTCCCTGTTTTGTCTTGAATACAGTTTTCCAAATGTCATGTTCTGCAATCCTTATTTGATGATAGACACTACACAAGTCTAACTTAGTGAAATAAATAGCATGTTTCAATTGATCAAGTAATTCATTAATGCGCGGAATAGGATACCTATTCTTTATTGATATCTTGTTCAAAGCTCAGTAGTCGATGCACATTCTCCATGACTTGTCTTTCTTTGGCACTAACACTATCGATGAGCCACAAGGAGAGGTACTTGGATGAATTACCCCTTTCTTGACCAACTCTTGAACCTACTTCTTAATCTCTTCATTCTGCATAATGGATAAATGGTATATGTTGATGTTTGGAAGAGGTGTGTCCTACTGCAAATGGATTTCATGTTGAATCTCTCTTTGGTGGCAATCCCTTTGGTTCTTGAAAAAGGTCATCATAGGTAGATAAAACTTTGACTAACTCAATTTTATGTTTTGGATCACAACCCTTAAATGCCTCAGATACATCATCCTCTTTGTCTTTTACAAGCATTAGTACAAATTTCTTACTAGCATTGACCAACCTTTTCATTTGACCAGTATTGACTAGTGCAAGATTAGTCTTGATCTTATGTGCCCTTACAATATACTCTTTACCATCCTTATAGAGATGATACTTATTATCCCCCTATAAAAGATTGCTTTTCTATCATACAAATAAGACATCCCTAACACAAGACCACAAATATCCAAAGGGACTACGTCTACCTCTACCTCATCAACATAATTTGTATTGATAGCAAATCGTAGTTTACATTGTTTCGTTACTTGTAGTTGAGCATCATTGCAAACCCATCTAAGTAGATAAGGCTTTGGATGAGGTATTGTAGCTAGATTAAGTTTCTTCACAACTTCTTCAGATATTAAGTTGACTTGATAACCCATATCAAACAGTGTGTCAATCTTAGTGTGCTTAGTTACAACTCGAATGTGAAACAATTTGTTTTGTTGCTTATAAACTTTAGGAGGAGATGATACTTTACTTGTACTTGCATTAAGAACATTTGAATTGGAAGAGAGAATAATTCCTTTCCCTTTACCTTAGATTTTGGTAGCAAAAATTTGTCTTTCATCTCTAGAGTAAGATCCAAGATCCTGTTTAACCACCGCAGGATTTTTTTGTTTATCTTTGTTGCTTCCATATCTTTTCAGCCTCAAATTAGGATGGTACTTCCAGCATCTCGAATCAACATGCCCCTCTTTATTGCAATGTAATAATGTGGGATTAACACCCTCCTTCTTCACTGTAGTTATCTTCTTCCCTTTTCCTTTGTCTTTTTCTTTACCCTTAGGCTTACCCTCATGCTTAGATGGTTTCTTTGAGAAATTATCACTAAAAGTGTTCTTACCCCTTGACTCTAAGTGAGTGTCTTGGATAGATACTTCATCTATATTATTAGGACTCAACATTAGAATAGTATGTCTTAGGTAAGAATGCAAACCATCTATGTACTTAAGAATTCTATCCTGAGTATACAATGGGACATTCAAAACAATAGCTCATTTCCTAAACTCATGGGTGTAATCTTGGATAGACTGGCCCTTAGCTTGCCTAAAGGTTTTCCAATTCATTGTCAATTGATGCATATAACCTAAAGGGTAAAATTGTTTTTTAAGGGCAGCAAAAAATTCCATCCAAGTCATACCTACATTACCATGGCAAGCAATTTTTGCCCGAGTCCTACTCTCCCACCAGGTGAGAGTTGTACCTCCCAACCAGAGAGTAGCTAACTAGCTCTTAGAAGCATCTTTTACTAGGCAGGTTGAATCCTACAATACACTTCTACCTGTTGGATCCAATCATCTAACTTTTCAACATTTAACTCCCCACAGTACTTAGGTAACTAAAATTTTACATCCAATTTAATAACAGGTTTAGATGTGCTCTTGAAAGGATTAACAAAAGTAGAAGGAGAAGAAGGGGGAGAAGAAGAAGGAGAAGATGGAGGGGATTTTGGAGATTCTTCACCATCTCCTGATTATTTCTTCTTGTCTTTGCGATCTTCATAATCTTCCTGCTTCGATGTATTTCCTTCTTTAGATTTCTTTCATTCTTGTCTTTCTTTGTAGAACACCTTCACCATGGTCTTCATGTCAGGGAATGCTTTCCAAAAGCATCTTTCATCAAGTTCTATGATTTCATGTTCAGTTTCAATCTCTAACATTTTTTATGGAAAGGACTTTATCTTCCCGATCTCAGGATTATACACTGTGAGTGTGCCTTCACCTCCTTGGCTCTTTGATCTCATTATCATTCACCACTGTAGACACTAGTCACAACAAAGCTCTGATACCAATTGATCTAATGTTAGGATCTAGGACTGTTGCATGTGAATAATAACTTATTACAATGTTTTGATTAAAGATCTTAAAATCATAATTGAAATGATTAAATTAACACAACCATATTAAAGTGAATAAATTAACAGAATAGATAAAAGAGAGAAGACGAAACACAAGTTGATAAAAAAGTTTGCCATGATGGCTATGTCTCTGGGTCCCTCTCCAATAGAGTGACCGATCCCTAATTATGCTCCAGAAAAAAATTACAAGGCTGCAACTTCGACAGAGTCTTCTCACATCTCCTTGATAATGAGATTACAAATAGCTCTCCTCCTTCAAGTACAAGAAAATTGGCATAAAGCCTCTCACTGCACATATTAGAACTACTCACTATCACATAGGAATTTTTCTCCACATTCCTCACTAACTCTCACAAGCCCATACCCCCCTTTTTATACATAAAATTTTCCCAAATTGACTTAAAACCAATTGATTTGCATGATAAACCCATATCTCCCATTTTTGTAATAATATCACACATAATCCCCTTTAAAATAATTTTTAATTCCTTATATTATCTTTTAACCTCCAAAAGATATTTTAAGCCCCCTTAAAAAGCTCATGGATTCGGGCTTATTTTTATTTAGGGTTTAAATCATTATTTTTTAAGGGGTTATTTTTAAAAATAAGGAAGAATTCAATTTTCTAGAGTAGATAAAGTAGGGCCGGTTCGCTATGTAAGTTCCTAAAGGGCCGGTGGCCTAGTGGATAAGGGGGTTGCTTTTATTGGGGAGGTCAACTAGTCAAACCCGTTGGCCTCCCCTTTATAAGCTTTAAGTGGTCTTTTTAAAGTGTATAAAAGAAACTTAAACACCTAATATTCTAAAGAAAGTGCATGATGCATTGGTAGCGCTCAAGGCTAGTAGAAGGAAGGTCATGGGATCAAATCCCATCCTCAACTTTATCCTCAAATTTTGGTTCAATCGACCGCCGAAGTCCACACAAGATGGGTGCCACGTGTCATGTAAAGATTCGCTCAACTATGCCACGTGTTAGTTGGAGTTGAGTGCCATGTGTCAGTGTAGATTGAAGTCAACTTGTCGAGATGCCACATGTTGGTCATTGCCTACTGACTATGACCATGTCATTGTGTGCTGCCATGTCACCATTCTTACCACGTCATCACGGTCAACCCTCAACTTTGACCGACCATATCTTTGTCGAACAAACTTCATTTTTGATGAAATGAATGACGTTGGCCTCATTGTGATGAGCCCTTTGTCATGACACCAACTTTGACCAATTTGGAGATGATTTTTTTGCCTTTCTGATTGGCCTCTATACTTGGTTTGTCCCCAACTTTGACTGCGCATATCTTGAGCATTTGAAATCCTTTTGATGTCGTTCAAGTTGCGTTGGGTTTGTTTTGCTAAGTAATTCAACATAGTGCCATTTTCTAGAGAAATTGAATCACTTAAATTTTTGGTGAAAATCCACCTGGATCATTCATAGAGTTCATGCACAAGTAAGAATTCTTTGGTGATCACATTCTCTCCACAGACAAGATCAATTAATATCCCATTAGTGGGCTAGTCATTGATTCAACCGGCTTTGTAAAGAGGATGATTAGGTGCATTTCTAATAATATCTTTAGATGAGAAAGCAATGTGAAGAGGCTTTTTAGTTCGGCCCTTGTGAGGTATAATTTTGATAAATCCAACCATATCATCCATATGACTTTGTTCATCATTAGCCATAGGACCTTGTTCAATAGTATCCATGTTTTCATCATCCGAGTCAACATTCATCACATCATTCTTCTTAGTTTCACTAGCTTTGACAAATGAAATATTATAATTAGGCATAGGGTTGGTGGTGCAGGAGCACCTGCCTAGGTCCTTAGTGGCAAACTTATTTAGAGGGTTTTTGTTTTAAATTTCTTTTTGATGTTTTGGTAAGGTCTCAAACACCATTGATAATGTGTATGAGGACCTTTTTGGAGCTTAGGTTTAAATTTGAATAAGTTGGGAATACTTGGGTGGTTGATTCCTAAGGTTTTGGTAAAAATTGCAAAACACAGTGTGTTTTCTAACACACATTTTTTGATTACTTTTGAGCTCGAAATAGAAAACCTAACTATTTTCTCATGATGTAAAAGAAATCTCTTGACATTTTGAGAGGGTTGGAAGTTTTTGACAATAGCAGTTGTGATGAAAATAAGCAAGAACCAGTGATTTTGTTGTGTAAAATCTATTTTTTTCTATGCTTGTTGGCATGGCAGTAAATAGATGAATGGAATTAATTTTTTATTGGTTTAAGGGCATGTAAAACATATTTTTGAAGTTTTGTTTTGATATCTTTAAATAGTTTTTCCATCGCTCTCTGTTTTTTATAAAATCTATGTCTTTTCTTAAGTTTAGTTTTGGACTGGTAAAAAAACTAGAAAATGGAGTTTTCAGGTTGTTTCTGATCGCGCCAGGCAGTATGGACGCAGAGGAAATAACACTAAACTCCATGCTTGTATATAGTGTATATATAGTAGTCATTAAAGGTTTGATAGGCAAGCTGGAAGATTGTTCCTAGGTGAGTTTGGAAGCCCGGCTAGGAAAGATAGTCAAGAGGGAAAAACCCTAACGCAGCAGGGGTGTGGCAACATTATTATCTAATGTGTATTGTGAATGTAGGCAGCTCTGAGAAGGAGTGGAGAAGAAAACATGATACTCTTCAATGCATTTGTGGTCAGAAAAGATAGAACAGACTAAGGAAGAGCCTTAAGAAACCCTAGTTTCCCCAAGGTTGGATTGTACCCCTGTACGGGCAGGAAAGTTACCAAATTCCAAAGAATTTGTCAGAGCTTGGGAAAAGAGCCAGAGAGTCAATAGAAATTTTGGCACAAGCAGTTGGGAGAGAAGAGTTCTAACCTATTCTTTGTGTTGAGAGGGCTAAAAGGGGCTTGAGGCTTGTAGCCTTGCCCAAGAACCTAGAACTGAGATTTTAGGAAAACGATGGAGAACTGAAGTTTGGTGTTTGTTGAAGCACCTGAAAAAGATGACCTTGGAGGCCTTGGAAGGTGCCACACGCCCCTGCAACAAGGTTGGGAAGAATGGAAGGTTGACTAGTCTTTAGAGGAATAAGGGCTAGATGGTGCATGTGAAGAAAGAGTACCAAATAACACTTGGTAGCAGCAAATTTGCAATGATAGCAGGGTTGTTAAAGTGAACCAGGGGTGCCTCAAAGGCAGAGGACCTATAGGTTGTAGGGTGAAAGAAATAACACCTTAGGAGTTCTCAAGACAAGGACTCAAAGCAGTGAGATTGTGTTTTCTCATATCAACCCTTGTTCTATCAGTTGGTAAAGATTTGCAAGTTTTGGTTAGGAGGGGCAACATACTTTTTCCCCTGATCATTAACACCTTCAATTTGAAGTCGACTGAAATCGATGAGGTCTTTCACAAGATGTTTAAGATGACTGAAATCGATGAGGTCTTGCACAAGATGTTTAAGATGTTTAAGTCGACTGAAATCGATGATGTCTTGCACAAGATGTTTAAGATTTTAGGAAAACGATGGATAACTGAAGTTTGGTGTTTGTTGAAGCACCTAGAAAAGATGACCTTGGAGGCCTTGGAAGGTGCCACATGCCCCTGCAAAAAGGTTGGGCAGAATGGAAGGTTGACTAGTCTTTAGAGGAATAATGGCTAGATGGTGCATGTGAAGAAAGAGTAACAAATAACACTTGGTAGCAGCAAATTTGCAATGATAGCAGGGTTGTTAAAGTGAACCAGGGGTGCCTCAAAGGCAGAGGACCTATAGGTTGTAGGGTGAAAGAAATAACACCTTAGGAGTTCTCAAGACAAGGACTCAAAGCAGTGAGATTGTGCTTTCTCATATCAACCCTTGTTCTATCAGATTGGTATCAAAGCAGTGAAAGATTTGGGAAAGCAGCTTATATGTCAGAGGAAGTTGAATCAAGTGAACCACCCAAGATGGTGACAAATGCACAGTTAGCCAAAAAGGTTGAAGAGCAAGAAGAGGACAACAAGTCCCTGAAGGAAAGAATTTGGCAATTGGAGAAGGCATTGAACAATGCAAGGCTGAAAGGAATAGTGCCAAAGGAAGAAGAGGTTGCAGAGGAGCACAAAGTCCCTGAACCTGACCCTGTTCTGGAGGAGGAGCCTTTCTTAAAGGCATTAAAAGCCCTGAGTGGAAAAGGACTTGAGGGCATACCGTTGTTCTATGGAAAGATGGATCCTGATCTGGTCATGGACTGGATAGATGGAATGGAGAATCACTTCGAATGTGATGGAGTTACAGAGACACAGAAGGTGAAGGTTGCAAAATCAAGGTTGAGAGGATCAGCTTTGACTTGGTGGAAATTTGTCCAGACTGAAAGGGAGAAAGAAGGCAAGCAGCCCATATCAACCTGGAAAGGAATGGTTGCTAAAGTGAAAGAAGCCTATATGCCAGATGACTATGAAATTCAACTCCACAAGAAGAGGAAGAGTTTAAGACAAAGAGATCAAGATGTCAACACCTACACTGAAGAGTTCCAAAAGCTTTGTTTGAGATCAAATGTGGTAGAAGATGAGAGCCTAAAAGTGGCTAGATACCTCAATGGTTTGAAGTGGAATATACAGGAAGAGATGGCTTTGCTCAGCCCTAAGACAGTCCACCAATGCTATCAGCTAGCTATCAAGATTGAAGAGAGGAATAAAAGGAAGCATGATCAGTCCTCTAAGGGCAAAGGAAGAGGCAAAGATCAAAGAGGATAGCGTGGAGGTTACCAAGGAAGAGGTGGTGACCAAAGAAGCCAAGGTGAATCAAAGCTTACTAAGCATGGAGGTGAAACCTCATCAAGAGGAGGATTTAATAGAGGAAGAGGACCTCAAGGAGGTTCAAACAGAGGAAGAGGAGTAGGCAGAAGTAACTCCTACTTTGCCACTATGAAGTGCTATCACTGTAATCAGCTAGGTCATCCAGCTTATAGGTGCCAAGAGAAAGCTTCATCTAGCAATGAGAAAAGAGTAGCTTATGCACAAGAGGACACCATGAGTGTAAAGACACCTGAGATCAGTCATATAGAATCAAAAGTAGGTGAGAATCTGATGTTCAACAGGGTTTTGATCAGGCAACCGGTTAAGGAAGAACCCAAGCAAAGGAGAGCTTTGTTTAGAGCAAGGTGCAAGATATTGGGAAAGGTATGCAAGGTTATTGTAGATTCTGGTTCTACGGACAATATCATCTCTGAGGAGGCAGTAACTAAGTTAAAATTGTAGAAGGTACCTCATACCAATCCCTATAAATTCACATGGTTGAACAAAGGGCAGAGTGTCTTAGTGAATGAGCAGGTTACAATGGAATTCTCAATTGGAGGCTACAAAGACAAGCTGATTTGTGATGTACTGCCCATGGATGCATGCCATCTTCTTCTTGGTAGGCCATGGCAATATGATAGAGGTGCTATATATCATGGGAAGGAGAACACCATAGAATTCAAGAAGGATGGAAGAACCTTCAAGCTGCAGTCATTGATTGAGGATGATGAAGGACAGTCCAAGGTTCCTAACATTATGTTGAGCAGTGGCAAGGAGTTCATCAAGGATCTACACCAAGGGAATGAAGGGTATGTGATCATGATGCAGCCCAAAGAAGAGGGAAAGGCTGAAAGGACAGTGTTACCAGTAGCAGTCCAAAACTTACTTGATAAATACAAGAGCATAGTGAGTGATGGAACACCAACAACTCTGCCACCCAAGAGAGCAATAAGTCATCAAATTGAATTCATACCTGGAGCCTCATTTCCTAACAAAGTAACATATAAACTGACCCCGGAGCAGAACCAAGAGGTGGCAAGACAAGTGGAAGAATTGCTTAATCAAGGTCTAATTCAAAAGAGCATCAGCCCATGTGCAGTCCCAATTTTTTTGGCAACTAAAAAAGGAGGTAAATGGAGACTTTGTACTGATTCTAGAGCAATTAATAGAATCACAATTAGGTATAGATTTCCAATACCTAGGATTGAAGATTTAATGGATTTCCTTGGAGGAGCACAGTATTACACTAAGTTAGATCTTAAGAGCGGGTATCACCAAATCAGAATTAAGGAGGGTGATGAATGAAAGACAGCTTTTAAGACAAATGATGGTTTGTATGAGTGGAAAGTGATGCCATTTGGCCTCTCAAATGCCCCTAGCACGTTCATGAGATTAATGAATGAGGTGCTTAAGGATTTCATAGGGATTTTTGTGGTAGTCTACTTGGATGACATACTGATTTTCAGTAAGACAACAGAAGAACATTTGAAGCATGTAGAGATGGTACTCAAAAGGTTGCAAGAAGAATAGTTGGCAATCAACCTTGAGAAGTGTGAGTTCTTCAAACAAGAACTTGTGTATCTAGGCTTTGTGGTATCCAAAGGAACGCTGAAGATGGATCCAAGTAAGGTGGAAGCCATCCTAAACTAGCCTACACCAACCACAACAACTGAGGTAAGAAGTTTTCATGGTTTGGCTCAGTTTTATAGGAAGTTTATAAGGAATTTTAGTGGTATATGTGCACCAATGTTAGATACAATCAAGGGTGGTCAGAAAACAAAGTTTAAGTGGACACTAGAGGCTGATAAAGGGTTTGAAAAGTTGAAACAAGAAGTGGCAACACAACCTATCTTGTTATTGCCTAGTTTTGATAAATTGTTTACAGTTGAGTGTGATGCAAGTGGAGTAGCAGTAGGAGGTGTCCTTAGTCAAGAAGGTAGGCCTGTAGCCTTCTTCAGTGAAAAACTTAATGAAGCCAAGCAAAAATACTCCACCTATGATCTGGAACTTTATGCTTTAGTGCAGTCCCTTAGGAAATGGAGGCATTATTTATTGCCCAAAGAGTTTGTGGTTTTCACAGATAACCAAGCACTCAGTTACATCAACACCCAGGAGAAGTGAAGCAATAGACACTTGAAATGGATGGAGTACATTCAAGCTTTTACATTTACCATTAAGCACAAGAAGGGACAACAAAACAAAGTGGCAGATGCATTAAGTAGGAGGATGTTGACAGTCCAAGAGATACAGCTGAAAATCATAGGATTGGAGAGTTTTAAAGATCTCTATGGTGAGGATGAAGATTTCGTAGAAGCCTACAAGGTATGTTTAGACTTTGCAAATCACTTTCACAGTCAATATGCTAAGTATACTCTACAAAATGGATTGTTATTCAAGGGCAATCTGTTATGTGTCCCAAGAGGATCAATGAGGGAAAATATGATCCAAGAGAAACACAATGGCAGTCTTAGTGGACACTTTGGAATCAATAAAACTTTAGAACTGGTACAAAGATTTTATTACTGGCCTAGGTTGGCAAGAGATGTTAGAAATTATGTAGAACAGTATGTTGTTTGCATGAAATCCAAAGGGGGAGCTAGCAATGCTAGTTTGTATCAGCCCCTGCCTATTCCTAAAAGACCATGGGAGTGTGTGAGCATGGATTTTGTGGTGGGTCTTCCCAAGACTAAAACTGGTTTTGACAGTATTTTTGTAGTTGTGGACAGATTTAGCAAGATGAGTCACTTTATTCCTTGCAAGACTACACATGATGCAAGTTATATTGCCCATCTATTTTTCAGGGAAGTAATAATCCATGGATTGCCATTGAGTATTGTTTCTGACAGGGATGTGAAATTCATGAGCCATTTTTGGAAAACACTATGGAGCAAATTGGGAACAAATCTCTCATTTGGATCAGCATACCATCCTCAGACCGATGGTAAAATAGAGGTGGTTAACAGAGTGTTAGGTAACCTATTGAGGTGCTTGACAAAGGAATATGGACAGACCTGGAATATGGTGATTTCCCAAGCTGAATATGCATACAATGACAGTGTGAACAGAACTACAGGGAAAAGTCCATTTGAAGTCGTGTATGGGATGCACCCAAGAGTTATGAGCTTAGAGACCTTGGAACAATGGAGAATAGGAGTGGACAAGCAGAAGATTTTAGTTAGACCATGAAGGAGATTCATGAGCAGGTTAAGAAGACAATTATAGCAGCAACACAAAAGTTGAAAGATAAAGTTGATGAGACAAGAAGAGATGTGCAGTTTCAAGTGGGTGATTATGTGATGGTTCACCTCAAAAAATCTAGATTGCAGAAGGGGATGTCCACCAAGTTGAAAATGAAGAGATTAGGACCATGCAAGGTGTTGGCCAAGTATGGCAAGAATGCTTACAAGGTGGAGTTGCCATCAGATTTGGGCATATCTCTGGTGTTCAACATTGCTGATTTGATCAGATATAAAGGCATAGTCAGTGATGAGGTTCAAACCAGTCATGAGGTCTTCAAGGACATCAGTAATGTACCCCTACCCAATCAAGAGCAGCTTGAGGTAGAGCATATCCTAGAATCCAGGGTGAAAAAGTCTACAAGGCACAAAATCTACATGGAACACCTTGTCAAGTGGAAAGGAAAACCTGAATCTAAGGTTACTTGGGTTGAAGAAACAGATTTTAAGAAGAAAGGAATTGATTTATCACTACTACCTCCTCAAGTGCATTGATCTTTGTGCTGAGAGGGGGAGAATGGTGCAAGAGCACCTGCCTAGGTCCTTAGTGGCAAACTTATTTAGAGGGTTTTTGTTTTAAATTTCTTTTTGATGTTTTGGTAAGGTCTCAAACACCATTGATAATGTGTATGAGGACCTTTTTGGAGCTTAGGTTTAAATTTGAATAATTTTGGAATACTTGGGTGGTTGATTCCTAAGGTTTTGGTAAAAATTGCAAAACACAGTGTGTTTTCTAACACACATTTTTTGATTACTTTTGAGCTCGAAATAGAAAACCTAACTATTTTATCATGATGTAAAATAAATCTCTCAACATTTTGAGAGGGTTGGAAGTTTTTGACAATGGCAGTTGTGATGAAAATAAGCAAGAACCAGTGATTTTGTTGTGTAAAATCTATTTTTTCTGTGCTTGTTGGCGTGGCAGTAAATAGATGAATGGAATTAATTTTTTATTGGTTTAAGGGCATGTAAAACATATTTTTGAAGTTCTATTTTGATATCTTTAAATAGTTTTTCCATCGCTCTCTATTTTTTATAAAATCTGTGTCTTTTCTTAAGTTCAGTTTTGGATTGGTAAAAAAACTAGAAAATGGAGTTTTTAGGTTGTTTCTGATCGCGCCAGGCAGTATGGATGCAGAGGAAACAACACTAAACTCCAGGCTTGTATATAGTGTATATATAGTAGTCATTAAAGGTTTGATAGGCAAGCTGGAAGACTGTTCCTAGGTGAGTTTGGAAGCCTAGCTAGGAAAGATAGTCAAGAGGGAAAAACCCTAACGCAACAGGGGTGTGGCAACATTATTATCTAATGTGTATTGTGAATGTAGGAAGCTCTGAGAATGAGTGGAGAAGAAAAAAAGATACTCTTCAATGCATTTGTGGTCAGAAAAGACATAACAGACTAAGGAAGAGCCTTAAGAAACCCTAGTTTCCCCAAGGTTGGATTGTACCCCTGTACGGGTAGGAAAGTTACCAAATTCCAAAGAAGCTGTCAGAGCTTGGGAAAAGAGCCAGAGAGTCAATAGAAAGTTTGGCACAAGTAGTTGGGAGAGAAGAGTTCTAACCTATTCTTTGTGTTGAGAGGGCTAAAAGTGGCTTGAGGCTTGTAGCCCTGCCCAAGAACCTAGAACTGAGATTTTAGGAAAATGATGGAGAACTGAAGTTTGGTGTTTCTTGAAGCACCTGGAAAAGATGACCTTGGAGGCCTTGGAAGGTGCCACACGCTCCTGCAACAAGGTTGGGAAGAACAGAAGGTTGACTAGTCTTTAGAGGAATAAGGGCTAGATGGTGCATGTGAAGAAAGAGTACCAAATAACACTTGGTAGCAGCAAATTTGCAATGATAGCAGGGTTGTTAAAGTGAACCAGGGGTGCCTCAAAGGCAGAGGACCTATAGGTTGTAGGGTGAAAGAAATAACACCTTAGGAGTTCTCAAGACAAGGACTCAAAGCAATGAGATTGTGTTTTCTCATATCAACCCTTGTTCTATCAGTTGGTAAAGATTTGCAAGTTTTGGTTAGGAGGGGCAACATAATTTTTTCCCTGATCATTAACACCTTCAATTTGAAGTCAACTGAAATTGATGAGGTCTTGCACAAGATGTTTAAGATGCTTACAATGTTTCGTATCATATCCATTTTGTTGGTGATAATGGAAATATGAATTTGATCTAAAGTTTGGAGGTAAAGGCTTATTAGGATTGGGTGTTTTAACAAGAGGAAAAGTGATCATTTTCTATTCTAAAATTTGTGACATTGTGCTATGGAGGGTATCAGGTAAGGGATTAAACAGTCTAGTTGGATCCCCAAATGTAAAATGACTTGTTTTCTTTATAGTAGCCACTTGGGTATCGACATGTTAAGTCAGTTGAGGGGGGTTAACTTAAAGGAAGCCTTTATTCTATTTCCTAAAAGGTTGATAATTGTTTTGATTTATAGATTTAGACTTTTCATGTCTACTAGAGGTGGGTTTTGTTTCACCATTACTAATAGAGTTTTGATAATTATGAAGCATTTTTGCCTTAATTTTTTTTATTTTCAGCTTGTACATGTTTCCAGTTTCGGGTGCGCCCACGCGCAAGTAAGGTTATTAGAAAGGTGCGCAATGCGCCACGTGGTGGTTGCGCAACTTTCATCTTTCATATTCCTTTTAGGAGAGAGTTTTTGACACGTGTCGACTCATCAAAGATTTCATAAGGAGCTATATTCATGAGTTCAAGAGTTTCCACCTTTTTGACATGTCATCTCTTCACTGCAGGTGGATTACAATTTTTATGAAGCATTATCTTTTGGGAGTTTTTCGGAGGTTGCTGGCCTTTTTCTTTTCTTGGTTTTTGGGATAGTTTCTTTGAGTCAGTGCATTTGGTTGATGTGATCGGTCAATTGGACCTTTTTCCAGGTTGTTTTTTTCTAGGATTTGATCGTTTACGAGCCTCTATCTTTGCTAAATATTTGAAAAGCATTAATGCAGTAGCTGAGAATTGATGAGCAAAGATTGTTGTGACATAACCATAGATCTACGACTAGATCATGTGCTATCAACTGTCAACACTTGGAAATATTGAGTTTTGTGTTGAGGTGGTGTTTCCTTCTTTCTACAGCTATATAAGAGAGACAACGACACAATGGGGGGTTGGATTCCAAGTTTTAGTTTCCTTGGCTAAAGAAAAGTTTCTTTATTTTCTTAGGATATAGAACTATTTTCAAGAGCATAATTGTAGAACTACTTATCTCTGGTATGTTATATCTTTTAAGGCTTAAATTATTATCGGATTGGAATCCGACCTTTTTTTTAAAGTTCATTTAATATTATCGTTCTGAATGAAACATTATGTCTTGCAAGCTGAATTTGAATAGTTTAAGTAGCTGATTTCCATGTTGTATGCTCGTATGGTAGAATAATAACTTGTGAAAACTGGATTATGCCATTAGAATTCTTTGTTTTTCTAAAAGGTTGTTGTTTTATTATATTATGATGTATTAAGAGGGAGAGTTAATGTAATTTCTGAATGTTTTTCTATTTCCCTTAGAAATCTTTATGTTTGATTGGACCTTAATGAACACTGCCTGCAGAAAGATTTGAAAGTCTACACTATGCTTGTTGTTATCCTTTGTTGTTCGTTCTCTTTCCAAAAATGAAGGGTTGTGGTGTTCTATGTCTAATTATATCAATCATAGGAATGGTTAGGTTTGAAATGTTGTAAAAGAGTTGGTGCATCACTATTTTTATGTTTTATATTTACATTTCCTTCTACCCTTTTCTCCAAACCCCCAAAGAAGAGTCAACTTTGTATAAAAATCCTGGAGGTATTCAGTGAGGCACAATTCATTCCCCCACTTACTAAATTTCCCATAAGACTGTTAGATAGGTGCAAGCTTTGATGATCAACAATTCTTTTCCTAGCATGCTCGATTGGACAAGAAGTTTTTTGAATGCCTGATTAGAAATCAAAAATATTTCTTGAATCAGGCTAAGGAAGGAAACTGGAAGTTTCATGCCCAGATTCCAAACAAGAGCAACTTCGAGAGGTCACTTCCAGTACTCTTAGTTACCTACCTCAGTACCTAGAAGGAGAAGACTTATAGGTTTTGTATCACCTATAAGGAGCAATAGAGAAAGAAGCAAGAGCCCAATCTCCAGAGCCTTATCTACTCCACCCAAAGGCTTAAACTTCCAAATAAGAATACTTGTATACCCAATTCATAGGAATATTTTCTCTATGGCTCACGTACCTCCCCTTGCTCCTAGAAATTTTGTAACATGGGATAGCGGCAGTCAATTGCGGCCACTCACACCCCCAGATGTATGCCCTGCCATACCCACTAACACCCTTAAAGCTATTCCAAGATTCTTTGGAGAAGACTTCAAAACCCCTTCCGAACACCTTCAAGATATAGTGAAAGTATGTAGGGTACATAACATATCAGAGGAGAACATCTCCTTGAGGTTGTTAGTTGCCTCTTTCAAAGGAAAGGCCCAAGATTGGTATTGATCTTTGGCTTCAGGCTCCATCATCTCTTGGGATCAGCTTGGAGAAGGTTGTTTGAATGCTTCTCAGAGAAAGGAGACTGCTCTTCATTGCTACAACAACTAATTACGATCAAGAGATCTTCGTAAGAATCCATGAGTGAATTTAACACCAAATTTCACAAGACCTGGGAAAGGATCCTTGTGATTGCTTGACCCCAGGATGCAATGGCATTAATGTTTTATCTAAAGGTTTTCAATCTAGACATCGCAGTTATGATAACCTCCATGGGAGGGGACATCTTTCCTGACACATATGAGGTGGTGTTGCGCGTAGAGAACAGTCTAATTGACACCAGGAAGCTTTCACCTCGACCTCTAATGCCAGTATTTGTAGAAATCTTTGATGCCCCTTGGGAAGAAGCTACTCCAAGCACTTTTGTTGCACGACTGACGTCGACCACTTTGCAGTCTATGTATGTGTATCCCACCGCTCAAACAAGCATGTCGATCCCTTCCTCAATCATGGCAGACATCATCAACATGAAGAATCTCATGTGGAATTTTGCTAACGAGATGGCCTATGGTGGAGGAAAATCGTCTTATCAGCAAAATCCATACCAAGGATCCTCCAGAGGAGTGGGTCAAAAAACATCTTCTGCAAAATAGATAGTTCCTATCACTATCCCACTACAGACGGTTAAAGAAAGCCCGAGTAAGGAGCTAATTATGGGCTAGAACAATTTGGAAAAAGACGAGAATGTATGGTGCTTTCCATGCAGCGATAGTCATATATGCCCCAAAATTTCCCAAGAGGGAATATGCAATATAGGATAGTGAAACAAAGAAGCAAGCGCGTGCTTCTGAGTGAGAATGAATACGAGTCTTTTGAAATGGAAAATGCTCGCTTCAAAGCACAAATGCAAGGAATGTCCTTGGAACAAGAACTAGATATTGTGCCCGACCAAGCTCTATTTTCCTGGATGGAAGAAGATGTAGTGTTCGTAAACGAAGCTCCGACGACTAGTGTCCCACAAGTACAGTCAAATTATAACACAAGATCCAAAAGAAGGCTCATGGGATAATACATGCAACAACCTCTGCCATGTCCTCTGCCATACCAATCACCCCTAAAGGAAAGGCAACCTTCATCGTCCAACATCCGACTTTTTACGCAGTTGCATAATCCACCATTTGCAGAGAAGGAGGTGAATAAAACACCAAGCCTAGTCACAACATAACACTTCCTTTTGAAAACAAGAGAAATACCAACATACAAGCATGAGACTCAACTGGTCGTGATGCTCAATGTAGTGGAACAACTGAAGAAGGTGCTTGCCAATGTATCATTATGGGATGTCATATCCATTCTTGAACAAAAGAAATTACTTCGAGAAGCATCAAAGAAAGAAGAAAAAACCCCACAGGCAGACACAACTCAGTCATGCAGCCAAAGCAGAGACAAAGGATCTGTGTCACCCCCTCAAGCTCTGAAAGCAACAACTTACGTGAATGATGTGGGCAATGCAAAAGAGAAAGATGTTATCAATCCAAATTCCACACCCTTCTTTTTAACACGTATTGTGGGAGATAAGCTTTTGCATAATAATATGATTGATTCAGGGGCTAGCATGACTGTCATGCCAAAAAAAGTGGTGGATGCCTTGAAACATAAGTATGGGCCCCTGGAAAAAGGAATCATGCAACTAGATGGGAAGAAGGTTCCAACCGTCGATCGAATAAAGGATCCATCTTTGACCCTCTTCTCATGTCCAAGCCAAATAGTCATGCAAGAAGTGGTAGTGATACACATTCCCTCGGTCTTCGGAATGTGTCTTTCAAGAGATTTCACAGTAAAGCTTGGCGAATACTTGGTGCTCGACTAGTCCCACCTAATATTGAGAACCAAGCATGGTGTGAAGGTGAAGATTCTATCCGAATCTTTGCATTTGGAACACATTGCAGACAATGCAGTCCTGTGCTTTGAAGTGCTACATACTTCCATCTCTCAACAAGAGAGATATTGCATGGAAATGCTAGAAGATAAAGAATATACAAGTGATCAGACTCCCGAAGAAGAGGTTTTACTAAGCCAATTGATTGAATATGATCCATTCAAAAACTTCCATGCAACAAGGTTGGGCACCATTTTATTTTCAACAATGACCAGGTATTTCCAAAATTAATGAAGAATTAGGAGAAATATGATGATCTAGGTGATAATCGTCTATGGACCCTATATTTTGATGGCAGCAAGTGCAAAGTTGGTTCTGGAGTGGGTTCTCGACTAGTGTCTCTGACAGGATCAGAAACCCTCAAAGCTTACCATTTTCAGTTCTCATGCTCCAACAACAATGTTGAATATGAAGCCTTTGTTCACAACTTGATTCTTGCAAAGCAGATAGGCGCAAGAAGAATATAGGCTTTCGGAGATTCAGAGCTAGTGGTCAACTAGGTTCGTGCACAAGCAATTGCAAAAAATACAAGGATGAGATCTTATAGACATTGAGTTTGGGATCTTATCAAGATTTTTTAAGCTTTCAATATACAAGTTATCCCTCAATTGCAAAACAACGTTGTTGACCGAATGGCTTCTATCAACTCACAATTTGAACTAGTTTCCAACTTGACGCAACATAGTGTGGTGTGAGTCATTGTCCGACCCTCAATTCCCGACAATGATTAGAATTGGAAAGTCTTTGATGATGACATCCAAATTGCTTCCTTCATACAAAAATCAAGGACAACTCCCAACTACTCACAAATAAGAGCAAAATTTCTCGAGGAACAAGTCATCCAGTTGAAAGGGAACAAAATTCCTCGAGGATTAATTTCTCTCAAAAATCTCTTTGACTGTGAGGATGCAAGAAATGAAAAGCAAAGTTTTACCATTGATGCAAGGGATTATGAAGAGCTCGATGTCAAAAGTGAAAGGAAGTTGAAAGTTGGAAGGGAAATGCCTCACAAGGACAAGAAAAGACTAAAGGACCTATGCTTCAAGTATGACGAGGTTATCACTTGGACCTATGATGATCTTAGAGGATATGACTCGGGCATAATTCAACATACCATCGACTTGGCAGAAGGATCCAAACCCATCTAACAGAAGTAAAGGCCAGTCAACCCAAAGGTCGAGGCATTGATGGCACAAGAGCTCATCAAGTTGGTTGAATCAAAGATCATATACCCTATCAAACATTCTACTTGGGTGTTGAATCTAGTTCTAGTTCAAAAAAAGAACAAGGATATCTGACTTTGTGTCAATTTTCGGGACTTGAATAAGGCCTTGTTAAAAGACCATTACCCCTTGCCACTGATGGAGCAGATTTTGTAAACTATGGCTGGATCCAAGATGTTCTCCTTGCTATATGGTTTCTCTAGATATAACCAAGTCTATGTGAAGGAAGCTGACAAACACAAGACAACATTTACCACTACGTGGGGAACGTTTGCATACTTAAAGATGTCGTTTGGACTTTCTAATGTTGGTGCAAATTTTCAACGAGAAATGGATATTTCTTTCAAGGGATTAATCAATTTGATTATCCTCATATATTTGGATGACCTAATAGTCTTTTCAAAATCAAAAGATGATAATTTTTTTATCATCTAGAGAAGGTTTTCCAAAAGTGCCAACAGTTCAGGATTTCTTTGAATCCCAAAAAATGTGTCTTCAGAGTACCTCAAGGTAAGTTCCTTGGCTTTGTAGTGTCAAAGGAGGGAATAGCAATAGACCCCAAAAGGGTTAGATCTATAATGGAATTACCTCTGTTGGTAAAACAATAGGGACTACAATCTTTTCTAGGGAAGATCAATTTTGTTAACAGATTCATATTAGATTTCATAGGCATTGCGAGACCAATCACACTAATGCTTAAGAAGAACCTACTTTTCAAATGGACTCCGAAAGGCAAGGCAACCTTCGATCATCTAAAGATAGCCCTCTCTAAAGCCTCAATGTTGGTCAACTTGGATTTTTCCAAAGACTTTATACTCTATGTGTATAGTGGCCAACATAGCACAACCTCAGTACTCACCCAGAAGTGTAAAGCAGACAATGGAGAGCATCCTATCGCATTTCATTCAAGGACCCTGAAAGGTTATGAAGCTAGGTATAATTTTGTAGAAAAGTAGGATTTTTCCATTGTCAAAAGTTTAAAGAAATTCTAACACCTGGTGTCAGCCAACAAGATCACTATTCTTGTAGCGCATCCTAGTGTGCAAATACATCATAGAAGGAGAAATAACAGAAAAAGGGGAAAATTGGATCACCAATATCCTAGAATATGGTGTGGACATTAGACCAACCAAGCTGGTTTAGGGAAGAGGTTTGTGTGAGTACATTTCACAGGAATCAAATTCTGAAGTTAACAGGGAGACCGATCAAGTCTACTCAAATCAATTCGAGTCTGAAGAGTCTTGGGTGGCTGGTCAGACACAGTATATGCAAAATGGATACTACCTAACTAGCCTTCTGCTTCATAAAAGGAGATACTACTGATTGTAAGGCACTAGGTATGTATTAATTGAGGGAATATTATTTATGAGGAATTATGATGGTGTATTGCTCCAATGTCTTGACAAATTGCAGGCAGAAAGAGTTCTTAATGAATTTCATCACAATCTTGAGGGTGGACATTTCTTCGCCAAGAATACCACTTTAAAGATAATGTGAGTGGGATATTAGTGGCCCTCCATGTTTTCTGAAGCACACCATCTGGTGTAAAGTGTACCCAGTGGCAATACTTTGTTGGCAAAAGAAAGAATGTCGCTTTGCAGAGCCTGATCGTAACTAAGGAAGCCTTTGCTCAATGGGGTCTGGATTTTATTAGAATGATAAATTTTATTTCCAGTGTCGAACATAAGTGGATCCTCATGGAAACTGACTACTTCATGAGGTGGACAAAATCCATAGCCCTAAAAAGTGCCACAAAAGGGGAAATTGTCAATTTCCTTGAAGAGCTAGTAGCTAGACTTGGACCGCCCAAGACCATCATATCTAACAATGCCCAAGCTTTTGTAGGATCAGGGATGTCAAATTTTTCTATCAAACATGGGAGTTTCCTTAATACTTCATCAAATTACTACCCACAAGAGAATGGGTTAGCAAAATCAACCAACAAAAACCTAATTAGGTTAATCAAGCGCATTGGGTCAAAATGACAAAGGGATTGGCACAAACATCTGTGAGCTACTTTGTGGGTGAACCAGATTACTCCCAAACAAATCCTGAGGACTTCCCCTTATGAACTGGTATATAGAAAAGAGGTAGTGTTACCTATCTCCATAGAGATTCCTACCTTACAACTATTGAAAGCTTTAGAAATTGAAGAAAGCAACATAATGGAAGTACGACTAGCGAAGCTCCTTAAGCTAGAAGAAGATAGAGCAAAAGCCTACAATGCCATGATAAACCATCAACAAATAGTAAAGCGGTGGTTAAACAAAAATACCTCTAACCCAAAATTCAAAGAAGGGAGCTTAGTGCTAAAGTACGATGAGCGTACTGCAAAACCAGGGCAACAACAAAATTTGAACTGCTATGAAAGGGACCCTTCCAAATTAGCGCCTATAAGGAAAGGAATGCATACAAACTTGAAGACATGGAAGGAAATGATTTAGATATACTGGTGAATGGTATTTATCTAAATTTATTCCATTAAAATGTACAATTCTTTAAAAAATTTAACAACCATATGTAAAAAATTTGTAAATGCGTTCTAAATTTTGAGAATAAGTCATCCGAGAAAAACACTAAAGAAACAAAAAGTTGTATTATATTATATTCATCAAAAAATTTACAATATAATGCAAGACCCAAGGCTCAAATTTAAACATGAGGCTCTCTTGAGCAAACCCAAAAGAGTAGCAGAGCAAAAAGAAGTAAAAAAGGAGGCAACGAGCAAAAAACAATAAAGTAAAGCCTCCAGCCATTGTAAACGAAGAAAAAATAGCTTGTTATTGGGTTCTTCTTCTTCTTCTTCTTCTCATCTAATGGGTTGCAAAAAGGGGTTGAACAAAAAATGCATGTAGGCTACCCACAATGTATACCTAAGGTCTACTCATCGTGACTCTACACTAGGAAGTCAAAGTGCTTCCTCCAGGTGACTCTTGGAATGCACTCCACTCTGTACTCTCACAACAAAAAAGTGGTTGCTGGTTGAGAAGAACAATGGTGTATCTCAAGGTCCATAGTGTGGAAGTCAAAAAGGAAGGGAAACTAGGGTACATCTATCCCAAATTCCACATGCCTGTGAAGATCAATGGCACTCAGGATACCAACATCGGGGATAACCACTTGCACTACCTCGCCAAGCCCTTCCATCAGTGAAGTGTCAAACATCTGGTGACACACCTCAATTATCATGGGCTTGGACACATTCAGGTCTAACAACGAGTCCATGAAGCAAGAAATGACATTGCATTTGATCCAGAGCTGGTTTTCATCGTTAATGAAGTCCTGGCCAACCACCCACCTCAACACAACCATGATGAGGTGGTCGCACTTCTTTAGTAGGCACTTAATTCAATCACTAGTGACATATCCTGCAAAATAGTATTGTGGCCTCCGTGGGAGGATCCGAATGGGAGTGCCTAAGCCAACATACATTTTGATATGCAATGAATTATGGCATAATGGGAATCAAGGACAAGCTTGCCAAACTTAAAAGACCATGTTTTTTAATGAATGTTGCAAAAGGTGGCCTTGACTAACTCAACCAATGGAAGGTCTATTTTTGGTCGGACGACAACGAAAAATATTAAGGAAAAACAAAGAATTTTAGATGAATCAGACAGAGAATCTAATAGAATGCCTTGAGAAATAAATTTGGGCATTGGGAGTAAATGCTCTTGTATGTCGATTGTTGACATGTGTCCTTTTCCATCATCAGCACCAACCAGCTTACTAATAGGAGAAGACATGGATTAACATGCTAAAACTCTGAAAAATTAATGGGCACGTCTTTTTAAGAGTACCTTGTATCACCTCAACACGTTTCACATAGTGAAAAGCATGCTTTTCGATGCAACAAGTTTATTTGTTAAAAAGGTGGTAGAAAGAATGTACTAATTCCATTCTCGTGGCATTTTTGGAATTCCTGAGGGATATGGATCTCCACTCCACATGTATCATCTCGGTGCCAACATTTAATGGACCAGTGGTAATGACGTAACTTTAACTGCATGTACGAGTAAGAGAATTAATTATACTCAAAAGTAGATTTCTCCAAAGAAGTGAAAGGAAAGTGGCCATTATCGCCAAATAATCTCTCTACAACTTCTTTGTACAACCATGGTGGAAGCATCAACCTCTAGTAGGCAATACGTAGTTTCAAACAGAAAGCTTGGTTATGCCGATATTTTTGGGCGCAACTCTTTTTCCAACACCCCAACATTAGAGGAGCAACCATTTGAGCACTATAAGAAGGTGCTACTTGATAAATGCATCCCGAGAGAGGCAGTGCAAGACCTCACCAACAATGTTTTCAAACCTAATTTGTTAGCTAACCCTAAAAGCCTTAGGAAAGGTGTGTTTCAAAGAATGTTGGAGCATGAACTATCAGAAGATTTTGCATTTCGGCTATGGAATAGTGGCCTCCAATAGTTTATGTTTCCTATTGTACATCCATGCCTAGAGTTGGTTGATGCATGTACAAAACATTTTAACAAAAGGACAAAAGCTATTGAGGGTCGTGGGGTTAAAGTGACCATTTCTGCCAAGGCCATACAGGATATGTTGTGTATCCCTACCACCTAGGGTGCTGAACTTTTTGATGAAGACCAGATGGATGCCCTCGAGGAGGACATAATCATATAAATAAATTTTTATGAGGACGAGACAAAGGAAAGGCCAAAGAGAGGTCATCCACTCTTTCCTCTTTCATGCAAGAAATTCAAGGACATATAGTTTGTGTTCTCAATGCTTTCCTGGGTTTTTGGCCTTGACAATGATGAAGAGGTCAACCCCTTCCAAGTTGGCCTGGATTTCATGCTAAAAAGGGAAAGAAGCCAAAGGCACTATGATTTTGTTGAGGTAATAGTTGGGAACATGAAGGAACAACTGAAGAATTATGGTAATGAGTCTAAATTTAGGTATTCTTCTATCTTGGCTCATTTTCTTTTGCATCATAATTTTGAGTGGTTAGGGAGGAACATACCAATGTCTAGGCTAGATGAAAGGGGTTGCCTTCAACCAGTTTCTATATGGACCCATGTGCTTTTGAGGACATGGGATTATTATCGGTTTACAAATAACTTTCTAAGGTCGGTGCTCCAAGATTTTTTGCCTCGCCCCATTGGCTATTTCTCTCAAGAGGTCATTAAATGGATAGAAGATTTGTCGACCCCACTGGATTATTTCCTATGTGAGGATTTCACAATTATTAGATTCCATGATTTTCTTGGGGAGCCTTTCTGACTCCCCAAATTTATAATAGATAGGGTCTTTGTGTTGGAGGCATGCCGCTAGGTAACCGTTGTTGAAAGATTTATGGTGTCAGAAGGAAAAAAACAAAGGTTTACCTACTTCCCCTCATAATTGCTAGGATTTAGGTAATACTGATTAAGCGGAAGGCCAAGGTGAGATAAAAAATTTACTAATGACCATAGGCTTGGTCCTCATTTACAACAAGTGGAATTACAACCCGAGCGGGGTTTATAGTTTGAAACATGAGATTCAGGAGTACTTCGAGAGGAGGAGGAATTTGGCTCAAGAAAGTGTGGAGATATACATTGATCTGACCCGCATCCCATTCCGGTGGCCAAGATGGTTAAGTTTCTATGAGCCGCAAGTAGAATATCAAAGGAACCTCCCAATGGGAAAATCCCTCAACATGCAGCTAAAGTGTAGGGGATGGTTAGAAAGGAAAAAGGTAGACTTTTGGAGATTATGACAGGAGATGAGATGCCAGGGTGCCCCATTTGGTAACTTTCAGCCACTTAATGATGAATTCGAGGACATATATGATAAAGAGGTTGATTCCGATAACAACAACCTAGAGATGAGCCATGAAATCAATGAGGAACAAGTTCTGCCCTGGGCTTCTCGGCCTTGGGAATCCAACAGTTGGAGAGACTCGAGGTGAAGGGATTCACAAGCTTCGTCCTCTTCCAGTGCCTGAAGTAAAGGGAAAAGAACCTGGCGGTCTCTGAGGGGGTTCACTGTTGCTACTGAAGGCCAAGTTTTGGAGGGATCGGATGCCTGAGGATCAAGACGTACTAGTTCTAGTCATGCAAAAAGAAGGGTCTTGGACCTGGGTGCCCTTGATGTACCGTTATGACAAGAAGTGGAGTCCACCCTACAAAATGTTTTGACTACTATAGTTCAGGTAAGTTTTGCTCCCCCTCTTCATCTTGTTTCTACATATTTGGTCAATCCCCTGCCTCCTCTTATGGAAAGGAATCCTCCATCCTTAGACCCTGGGTTGATAATCCTAAATGCACCCCCTGCGATTTTTAATGAACCTATAGAAGATACCTTGCATGCCGAAGGACCATCATCCGTTGCAACTGTTGTTGTCTCTTTAATTACCATGTCAAGAGCCCCCATCAAAATGGCTGAAACCACTACTTTACTCGTCACTCTCAGCCCATCTACTTCCGGGAAGGCACCACTCCATCAGCCTATTTCTGTGTTCATCCCTACTATTTTTTCCCTTACTCAATTTGGTGTCCCACCCTTTTCCATGATAATGGTTCCTTTTGCATCCCCTCATGCTCACACATCTGAATTTCCCCCTTCTGTCACCCTTTTTGGGTTGCCTCCTGGTGCTTCCATTGTAGCATAGAAGGTCGATGTCCCTTAGACTCTTCAGGGTCATTTTGATGCTACCAAGCAAGCTCGACATGCCAAAAAGTAGAAAATATTGTTGAAGAATGCCAAGATGCCCGCTACCAAGAAGATTGAAGCTTGCTTCAATGAAGAGTGGAACTCTCTGATTATTACTACCATGAAGTTGCTCATTTCCAAGCCCAAAGGGCAAATGCAGATGGAGGGTTATGACATTCATGTTGTGGGCCTAGATTTGAATTAAAATCACCTGCACAACAAAGTGGTCTTAGCCAAAGCCACTCAGAAGGTGGTGTATGCTGACTACGAGAGATTGGACAGAAAAGCACGAGGTGAAGTTGGGAAATGTGAAGGAAATAATAAGCAGATTGCAGAATTAGATTCAATCTAGAGAAGTCGATGTGACCTATATAAGGAAAATTCAAGGCCAACAAGGAGACACATCTAAATTGCTTGCAGAAGCTGAAAGTGAACAGGTTCAGCTTTGTGCTAAAATTGAAAATTTAAAAAGAGAGTTGAATGATGCCTGATCTCAAACTTCTGACAATCTTCGAAAGGCCCAGGTGGAAGCAGAAAAAGTCAAAGCAAGAAGTCAGAAGGCTTAGCTCAGAATTGAAAAATGTCCTTTGGGACATAAGTCAAATGGAGGAAAACACAAGAGCAAGAGAAGCTCAATTCAACCAAGAGCTAGCTATTGTATGAGGATCTGGAGCCCTCCCAATAATGAAGAAGTTGGTATCCATGCATTGGGAGCGGATTACAACTAGTGTTGTCATTCTTGGGTCCGCTTTACAATTCTTAAGAGATGTTCAAGAATTGAATGCCAAGGTTAGCCCGATGGTTGATCACTTTATGCAAAAATTCTCACCCAAAGTGGTAAAATCCCACAACTTTATTTCTAAGTTGTGCATCACCACTAATAAGGCCCTAGTAAAAGCAGGGATTCCTGATTGTCGGGTCGCCTCCATCAAAGCTAATGAGATCATTAACTATCACAAGGTTGTGATAAAATGTAAAGAGTTCCAGACGGTACTAAATAAGTAGGTCATCAAAGATCAAGGACTTTGACATCTTGGTTACTTACGGGATGCCTCCTCTCCTTTCACCAGATGAAGATGTTCTGACAGTTAAGTAGGTCACAGATGCAATCTAACATAAGATCCAGACCTCTGTGGAACTCCTGGGTTTGAGCACAATGTACTTGGCTAATAATGTCAAGCATGAGATTTATCCTCTTTCTCGACTCTATTATCACCTGGGAGCAGTTTCTTCTAGATGGGGATTTATCTCTTTTAAAGAGGTTTTCAAGCTAGAGCAAGCATACAGAAAAATTTGAAACTCTTATTCTACCAACTAATGCAGATTGGGAGGTGCAACACTCCACTTTTGTCAAACTCCAAGAACAACCAGAGGCCTAGGTTTGTGCCTCCGCAAGTGAAGACCCCTTGTGAGTCACCAAAACTATGAAACATTTTTTCCTTTAAAATCATTTTGATTTTTGGCTTGTACATGTTTTCAGTTTCAGGGACGCCCACGCTCAATTAAGGTTATTGAAAAGGTGTGTGATGTGCCACATGGTGGTTGCACAACTTTCATCTTTCATCTTCCTTTCAGGAGAGAGTTTGGGACATGTGTCGCCTCGTCGAAGATTTTCTAAGGAGCTATATTCATGAGCTCGAGAGTTTCCACCTTTTTGACATGTCATCTCTTCACTACGGGCTGATTACGCTTCTTATGAAGCGATATCTTTTGGGAGTTTGTTAGAGCTTGTTGGCCTTTTTCTTTTCTTGTTTTTTGGGATGATTGCTTTGAGTCGTTGCTTTTGGTTGATGTGATCGGTCAACTGGACCTTTTTATAGGTTTTCTTTTCTAGGATTTGATCATTTACGGGCCTCTATCTTTGCTAAATATCTAAAAAGCATTAATGCGACAACTAAGAATTGATGAGCAAAGATCATTGTGACCTAACCAAGGATCTACGATTGGATCATGTGCTATCAACTGTCAACACCTGGCAGTATTAAATTTTGTGTTGAGGTGGCGTTTCCTTCTTTCTACACCTATATAAGAGAGGCGACGACACAATGGGGGGTTGGATTCCAAGTTTCAGTTTCCTTGGCTAAGGAAAAGTTTCTTTAGTTTTCCTGGGATATAGAACTATTTTTAAGGAGAATAATTGTAGAACTACTTATCTCTGGCATGTTATATCTTTTAAGGCTTAAACTATTATCAGATTGGCATCCAATCTTTGTTTTAAAGTTCATTTAATATTTAAAGCGCAAACTATTGAGCAGAAATTGTTGAGACTATGCATGTATGGCCTTTTTCAAGCTTTCTTTCTTTATATTATCGTTCTGAATGAAACACTATGTCTTGAAAGCTAAATTTGAATAGTTTAAGTAGCTGATTTCCATGTTGTATGCTCGTATGGTAGAATAATAAGTTGTGAAAACTGGATTATGTCATTGGATTTCTCTATTTTTCTGAAAGGTTGTTGTTTTATTATATTATCTTGTATTAGGAGGGAGAGTTCATGTTATTTTTGAACATTTTTCTGTTGCCCTTACAAATCTTTATGTTTGACCGGACCTTAATGAACACTACCTGCAAAAAGATTTGAAAGTATGCACTGTGCTTGTTGTTAGCCTTTGTTGTTTGTTCTCTTTCCAACAATGAAGGGTTGTGGCATTCTGTGTCTAATTATATCAATCATAGGAATGGTTGGGTTTGAAATGTTTTAAAAGCGTTGGCGCATCACCATTTTTATGTTTTATATTTACATTTTCTTCTACCCTTTTCTCCAAACCCCCAAAGAAGATACAACTTTCTATAAAAATTTCTGAGGTATTCAATGAGGCGCAATTTGGTCCCTCGCTTACTAAATTTCCCATAAGAATTTTAGAGAGGCAAAAGCTTTGATGATCAACAATAATCACAAAGGGTTGTACATAGGTTTAGAAAGGAAGGAAACTTCATCATGCTAAGCTTATATTGTATCTTAGTTTGCAAGTTCTCAATGAACATCTATTGAAGTTGAGGATCAAGAATATTTATGTCAATTTGGGAATAAATTGATTGATGGAGTGAAATAAAGTCAATAAATTTTTCATCATATTTTTGCTTTACATCTCATCAAATCAACTAAGGTCATCTTAGGAGTCATGTGCACTTGAAAATGGTTTATAAAGGGCTCAACAAGTTCATTAAATGAAAAAATTGAGTTATTCGGTAGTGAGGAAAACCATTCTAAGGCATTATCCTTTATGGACCTAGGGAAAAGCTTGGCCAAGAGCTTATCCTCAAGGAAAAAATCACTATATAAGGTGGTATAAGCGAAAATATGGTTAGAAGGATCTCCTTCCCTCCCCTATATTTCTCAAACCTAGGAATCTCTAGACCTTGTGGTATCGACATTCTCAATATCTCCAAGGATAAGGGATTGATTTTGACATAGTATGTAGGTTGGCCATTTTGATTTTAGTTTATGGTGGAAATTTTCTTTTAAAGGGATGAAAAGTTTTGAAAATTTTGATTTATGATGGCATCATTGGTTGTGTTTTCAGATGGAGGTGAATATGGTGGAGGTGTATATGTGTTTGAGGGGGAAGTGAATGGAATGCTTATAGGAGGTAAAGTGGTAGGAGATATGATGTGTGATGACACAAAGGTACTAGGAATGCTAGCGGAAATACCCAAGGTAGGAATGACATTACTACTAGGTTGCATTGTTGTTGTAAAGTGAGGGTTGGTATAGGTAGGAATAGAGGAAATCATTGTGAGAGGAGGAATTTGAGTTCCTCCTTGACTTTGGACATTGTTCGAAGGTAAAGCACAACTAGTTGTTGAGGTAAGATGTTTTCCAAAAATATGAGCTAGGTTACACACAATTTCAACTCTTTCTTCACTTTCAATCATCTGATGTATGCTATCTATGGTAGGAATAGTGTAGTGGTTGAAATGTTTTCAGTACTCAGTTGATTTTGTAGGTTTGCTAAATCTTCATGGATTTGGATTATGTTTTCTTGTGGAATACTAGCAACCATTGTTTCAACACTTGTCATACTACTTGAAGGAAAAGATTTGTTAAGGGGATGTTCCATACCCAGTGAACTAGTGTCAACACTAGTTGTGAAAAATCTCGATAACCTAAGATCCATGACGATTGTGTTGTCACAGGATGACATGAGTCTTGAACTTCGTCTCACTATAGTATTAGCAATCTAGGACACCAAGTTGTAAAGCTCATGCAAGGGATAATCAATGAAATGAAAGATACAATGAACACAAGATAAATGATATACTTTGATTCAAATGTAATTAAGGTAGATGCAATGAAATGAATGAAACAAAAAGTCTACAAACTGAAATAGAAATCTAGTAACAACAAACTGAAACACAAAAACAAGATTTTAATGTTTTAAAATGTAGTTTAAGGTTTGAAACGAGACTAAATCACCCAAAGGGGCATATGAGTCGCAATCAGAATTTTTCAAGGATTCAAATGTTGCAAAATAGTCCACACAGAATTCCCAAAAATTAGGAAAACCCACCTGCACTGGAACTAAATTGCCTAGAGGGGCATATGAGCTAGATTAGGGTTTTGAAATGAATTTCAGTAAATTTTGAGTGAATGTTATGTTTTCTAGTTTGAATGATGTCTATGCTAAGTGCAATTACAAATTTTAAGTGAAATTCGATGTTGCTAGATGAAAAAATGCAACCTATATGCACTTTCACTAATGCAAGATTAAGAAACCCTAGATACAAATTAACTAATGCAAGAGCTAATGCAAAGTTAATGTAAGCTAGATATAGGACTATGATGCACTCCAAATTAGAAAATAAGGTGTTCTAAAGGCTGGGTTCACCAAAATGAAATGAAGAAAATTGTCACTCTATGTTTTGTGAGATAGAACCACCAATTTCTTACAAGTTTCATTCAAGGAAACCTTAGAGATCTCAATCTAGGGATTGAAATGAGGGAGAGAGATTTGCAATAAGGTGTCCTAGGGTGTGATTATAGACTAAAAGGGGGTTCACCACCAAGAAAAGGATTGGAAATAAGGAAATGAAATGATATGTAAACCTAACTATGCAACTTAAGATAAGAAACTGAAAATCAGAAGAATGTACTGAGAAAGGACATAGGAGCACCTAGAAACTAAAGAGGCTTGAATTGAGGTCTGAAATGTTGGAAATACTAATTTTTAATGCACACTGGGACTCATATGCCAGTAGGGGTGATTTAGTCTCGGTTTAGAGTTTTAGACCAAAACTAGAATTTGGAACTGCTAAACTAGGATCTATAGAAAATGCCTAAAAATAGGTATACTAGGACTCATATGCCACAAGTGATGATTTAGTCCTAGTATAAGGGTTGACCTGAAACTCTAATATCCTCTAATTTTCTCTTGTAGCTTCTCTCCTATCAAATCTCTTATTCTGAAACATTGAATTGCAACCTATAGATGACAACTTTGACAACTTGTAACTTGAAATTTTTTCTCCAATCTTGCTCTTCAATGGACCTTCAACCTAGATCTGCAAATCACACATCAAAGAGGCAAAAAAAATTTGTTAGTGGATAGGGGTTGCCTTGGTCAAACCCCGTTTTGGTAATCAAACCTTGAAATGAAATCAAATAGAAAGAAGGAATGATGAATGAACAATATGTGATGTTGCAAATCACCAAACACTTATAACATAGGTTACAATCTTGTATGTAATGGCTAGCATGGATGTGGATCTTGACTTCAATGCTTGCTTGAATCATGAGATACCTACATCACAAATGTTGGCTCAAAAACAAACACGATGCATGATGACTTTGACATGATGCTTGAATCTTGAATAATGTTCCAAAATGTTTGATAAACAACACTTGAATGCTCTTGTAAACTGTCTTGATCTCAAATTTTCTATAATGCCTGAATACTTGAATTTCTAGATGACTTGTAAGCTTGCTTGAGAAATATGTGAAATAACCTTGTATTTATACTTGCTTATGCCAAATTTCCCAAAATTACAACACTACAAGCCAACATCAAATCTAGGAGAATAAAATCCCCCAAGAATTGAATTCAAAATTAGGTCTAATCTAACCGGGACTAATACACCAGTTGGGGCGTATGAGTCCTAGTAGGCTAAGCTTGAGACACAAATTTCAAGAAAGGTTAAGTTTTATGCTAAATTCAGGACTAGGCCTCGAAACTTAGGTGGGACCTATACGCCCAAGGTGGTATGAGTCCCAAATCACTGAATCTGGACCATACAATCCAAAATCACTGAATTATGATTGATCATTGCATATGTGTTGGGATTATCCTTGGAAAGATGTATTAAATAAGGTTTATGGATGGAAAATATGACCAAATAAGGCATAAAGAAGCCCAATTTTAGCAGGAGGGCCCAAACAAGTGTGAAAATGTAAAGGGATACATTTTTCTACACTACACATGTTAAAATGAATTCAAATTCCTTTGAAACAAAGTTTTAAGTTAGCATTTTAGGGTTGGAAAGGTGTGGGGTCCACCTAAAAGAACAATGCAAATTTACCTTTTTTTAAATTTTGGACTATTATTTATTATAAAATGGTGTTGAAAAAAGGAGATGGTTGGCCATCCTTGAGATGGTCGAGGGATGCTTGGGCATCCCTTGGTCGTACCCTTGTCGTCCCCTGCATTTGGAAACGTCCCTAAAAAAAGCAAATTTTAGGGATGCCTAGGAAATGTCCCCAAGGTGTCCCTTGTCCCCAAAATGTATTAGGTACGGGTATGGGGGAAAAATATCTATGGGACGCATCCCTGTGTACCACTGCTTTTAATATTTTAAATTTTAAACATATGGTAAGTCTATCTCTGGAGAGAAATAACTCAATCGCTTGATTTCTATGATCATTAGGATCATAAACCTCTTAGTCATCATTTCCTCGCCATTATTGTCATCAAAGTTAGAGAATAATAGTTTCAAGGAAGTTGAATCAATTATGGTCACAAGACCAAGACTTGTCAAGCCTATTTTAACTTGGATTCAGTGAAAAAAATAGGTAATTAAAGAAAAAAGTAAAAGCACAAATTAACAAATTTTAGGAAAACAAAAAGTTTCAATATGCATTCCATATCATATCAAAATAAGATTTAGGAAAAAATATTCAAGTATTTGAAATTTGAAAGATGAGAAGAAGAAAGATATGAAGATCATAAGCAAATCCTTTATAATATCAATTATTAACATATCCAGTGCAAGGTGGAAAGTTGCACTTCTCAATGCATATAAGACCAAGGTTACATGTGGACACATCTAGATTCCTGGGCTCTATCCCACCTTTCTTCATCCCCTTCTTATTTCCAAAACAAGAGGATGTCCCCAAAATGTGTAACAGAGGTGTGTGATATCTCTTGATCATCTTTAAGATGGTTGATGCCCCCCATCTGTTATATTTTGAAATCATTTAGAAAACAATGCCAAAACAAAAAATAAAGGATGCTGGAAAGGAGGATATCATAAACAACTTTTTCAGTTCTTACAACTTTTTTAAACCACTACCATCTAAACTAACAATCCCAACATCTTTATTTGGTTTATGCAAATGCAATTCAGACAAATATTCTTGACATATAAGGTTGTTTATTCTTTTAAAACATATTTGATTTATTTTTTCAGAGGTATTTTTGTGGATTAAATGAGGCTCCCCATATGATGAAGTGAGAAATTCCCTTATGCATTGATGATACTACATATATTTTTCATAAGGGTCATGTATTCCTACACACTTTTATGATATTATAAGTCTTTCTCATAAATGGCATGCATTCCTTCTCTCACTAGATACACGCCCTTGTAATTTGTATTCCTAAATTATACATGCACGCTAAATTCCCATGTATTTGTTTTACCTATTATTGGATATTTTGTATCCTTTAGGCCATTTGTTGTTTCATATTTTTAACACAAACAATGAATTTAATTGTTGGCTATACTTGATTAGATTGATATTGAACATTGAATCTTGATTTTGATGCATTATATGAATTTATAAATTTGAATCTTGAGGTGATGTACAACTATACTCAAAACATTCCCTATTTAATACTTATATATTAGAAATTTGATATTGCCATCCCCTGCCATCCCCTAAAAATTTCTTCCTAGCATGCCATTCTAGAAATGTGGCATGTTATCTTAGAAATGTGTGGAACATAGTATATAAGAATGTTATTGTTATTTATATAAAAAACTATCTAATTAAATGTTTTAATTATTTATTTATTCTTTTATTTACAATAATACATAAATTTGATTATAGGTATTTCAATTTATAATAATCATTCTTTTATAAAAATGTGAAGTAACATGTTTTTACATTTCATTCAGTTTGAATTAAAAAGATAATTATGTTACACCTCTTATAATTGCTTCCTTATTTTTTTCTTATACCTTCTATTTTTTCATTTCTCTCTTACTAAATGGTTGAGCATGCAAATAATAATACCATCATTCAAATCTCTAGTGAAGATACAACCAAATATATACATACCCCCTTCATTCCAATGGATTCCATAACCATGCTAGTTGATACATGCTCATCTATCACTAAATCAAATGCCTTGGACATGCTCGTCTTCAAATATTATGGACAGTTCCATGCAGTTGTACATAGGTTTAAAGACAAATACGTAAAACTTGAGGGGATATGTACCTTCCTTAGGGAGGTTTACTATAATCAACACTACCAAAATGAAACAACCTTCTCTATCATCCATGCATATGAGATGTATTTGCAAAATATGTGAAACAATTATTTCTTTTTACTATGTAAACAAAGATGTTACTATTTTTTATTTTGTAATGACTCCATTGAACAAGCTCGTTCTACACTTGTCAAATATCAAGTTCAACTCTTTGATGTTTTACACACACATTAGATTTTGCTCCCTGATAAATTCAACGATCTTGTTTTGGAGGAGGCTTTAGTCAAAGGTTCTATTGTTCTACTAAAACAATATACTTCCAAGATGTTTCATAAGTTTACATAGGTTTACTAAAACAATATACTAAAACTTGAGGGGCTATGCACCTTCCTTAGGGAGGTTTACTATAATCAACACTACCAAAATGAAGCAACCTTCTCTATCATCCATGCATATGAGATGTATTTGCAAAATATGTGAAACAATTATTTCTTTTTACTATGTAAGCAAAGATATTACTATTTTTTATTTTGTAATGACTCCATTGAACAAGCTCGTTCTACACTTGTCAAATATCAAGTTCAACTCTTTGATGTTTTACACACACATCAGACTTTGCTCCCTGATAAATTCAATGATCTTGTTTTGGAGGAGGCTTTAGTCAAAGGTTCTATTGTTCTACTAAAACAATATACTTCCAAGATGTTCCATAAGTTTACCTATGTCCACACTTGTCGAAAACTATTTTATTCCTCTCATTTATTACCTTGCATTCTCTTACTAAATTAATTATTTCATTTCATTGCAAGGCTATCATAATTGATAAATTGGAATTAATTTCAAACAATGCACCAATTATTGGAACTCTAACTCCTCTCCAATCTAGAAGTTCCCTCCCTTCAAATTTCTCTCAAGCCACATTGGTCTCCTCTCAATCTACAAATGATTCGTTGTAACAAGATGGAGACCCTACAACTCAGCACAACATATTCCCTTTTGAACCAATTCCCATTAAAATGTTAACCCCATACCATAAGCATTGGTCAATTGAGGGTCAAGCCTTGACAAAATCTCCAATCCACAAATTCCAAATTGAAAAAAACAAGTGCATTGGACCAGCTTGGGATCATAAAAACCCAAAAAATTTCCTTGTAAACCCACTAATTTGTGGCCTCAATCATCAAATTCCACTAAAAATGGCTTGGGCCTTGACAATTCACAAGCCACAAGGCCTTACACTTCAAAGGGAAACAATTGATATTGGCAACATTGATCGTCAAGGTTTGACATTCACGACTATTTCAAGAGTTCATGAACTACCATGTTTACATGTACAACCTTCCTTCACATTTCAAAGATATGCACACATGCAACAAAGCCCATATGTTGCTCATAAGGAAAAGGAAGAGGAATGTTTGAATGGATTATCGTAAAACAACACTTCAAACACTTAAAGAAGATTAAGATAACTACTGGTATGTCCCTTTCTTTATCTCATTTTTACTTTATCAACTAAGTTTGCAAAGACAACATATCAACAAAAAAATAATTTTTTTATTGCATGTAAATTATATCTCATATTTCCTTTATTACAGGCTCCACTCATGACCCACTTACACTATGTTCCCATTGTTCAACATATACAAAACAACTCTACCAAAGGTGGCAATGAATTTAATTTAATTTTAAACTTCAATATATTGGTTTTAATTGGTTTTTTTCAAATAATAAACAAGTCTATTATTCAATACAAATAAACTAGAGTTTGAAGTGATCATGTGACAATATGGCAAAAAAAAGAGGAGATTTATATCTATTGTATTGTGTTTACACAATAACCTATATTTACAACATTCTATATATATATCCAAAATGTATGTCTATAGAATTTTATATTTTTATATAAAATGAATTGAAGTTCCCTATCATTTATTTAATCATTTCCTCTTCATTAATTTCATGAGTTTTTTCCAAAATCAAGCATCTAACTATAATCTAACTTATGACACATTGTTCAATTTCAACCAATTTGCCTACACAATCATTGCATTTGTATTTTATGAAGTTATACACCTTTTGCAAATTTAACCATCCACCTATAAACTAACTTATGGAAAAATATTAATTATAACAATGTAATTTTTTTCAATCTATGATACATTTTCAAATTCCAACCAAACCGCATACACAACTTTAAATTTCTCATACAATTATTCGACATATACCCATTGCACACAAAAGTGTGATTGCTAGTAAATATACATACTACTTGCTCAATGAACATTATTACCTGCTTGTGACTTCGAATACTTCCAATTAAGGTTCAAGTTTTTTTGTCACCCCATTGCATACCATTTATTAATAATGTTGCTAGAATCAATCCGCACATGGAATTTAGGCATCCAACAAAATCAATATAAGGTATGCTCAATTACATTAAAGCACAAGGAAAAAAGAAGTAATAAAATTATCACCCCAAGTAATATTTATGCACAATGAATTACTTGATATAAAATATATGCACTCATAACAAAGCATAGGGTAGCAAGGAAATAATTTTGCTGAATCTCCAACAACAAGAAGCATTTCCATTTTATAATTGGAACATTGTTTTTAAAATAAGTTGTCATTTCCTCCTATGATTTTCTTAGAAAATTATAATATATTTCATTGTACTATAAGATTTACGAGTCAAATGGCTAAAGGTATTAGTAAAGAAGAGGACAAGGCAAGAATTATTTTATCCAATGATAGTTAAACCATAATTTCAAAGGATTTGAATCACCTACAACACCTAGCAATCTACCATTCTATAACAAATTGTTTGAAGCACTACTAGGATCTCTTGTAGACACAAAAAGTCAAGACACAACTAATGTTACTGTGTCATATCATTTTATTTAAAGAAAATTTCCTAAAACACCATACTATGCATATGGCTATAATCATATAACTTAGCCTTTGTCAAAACTCACATTATTCTTGCATTTTCCAACTAGATTGCATCCCAATTTAACAACAAGAATAAGATACTATTCAATTTATTGATTATCCAATAGTTCACACCTAAGCATAAGTCATCCTAGCTTAATAACATTTATTTAAATACATGTTGTCCACTCCTTTAACCCTCTTTTATCAACTTCCTATTATTCTCACTACTAAAAAGAATTATGCTAGTTGTTGGTTCTATAATTTGGAGTATTTAGGGTTAATATTATGCAAAAAGTAATGGGAAAACTCAAAGCATCCCCCAATTTCCTAGGAATTTATTGAAAGAATAAAATGCAAACCAACACAAGGATTGCAAAAATTCATCAAACTATAAAAATAATAATGAAACACCAGATAATGAATCCACCATTGATGTGATGGAATAGACCTTCATTGAAGAATCTCCTTGGGTTCCTCACATTATTGTTATAAGCCAACATTTTTAGTGGGAAGGCCTATTAATCTTTCAATAGGCACATCATAAATTTAGTACTACATGAATGAAAGCATCATGCAACCTTTTTTTTTATATATGGACTTTCATAGGGACTACAAATTAAAAACAAAACTTTGTTTCTGTACATTTCATTTTCATGGCATTCCTTGAGGCCACATTTCTATGATGTGTTTATTATTTTATCAACAGTTCACATCCCTTGTCTATGCTTCCACAGTTAGCATGCATGTTTACTATACACTTTCCTCCTGCAATTTGGTTAAGTTTTCACCTACACCTCCATAGCCAATTTGGGATGACAACTAATATGTTTAACATAAGTTTATTGTTTAATGAGTATTATGGATCGATTGCTTTTCATCCAAAAACAAATAGTAATATATATTAATTTTTTAATATCAATTATTTACCAACGATGCATACCTGACCAGGTAACTCCTCTTACCACTTCTTTCTACTCTTAAATCTCCCTGCAATTCCATGCCCACCCTTCTCCTCTCGTTCCTTCTTAGTAACAATCCTTATACTTTTGTTAAAAACCCCCATGGTTGCATAGAGGAATGAGAATTAAGGGAGACTGATTTGAGCTCCACACCCACCCTTATCCTTTCCATGAGCTTGCCTAGTGCTTTATTTTTGTTGTTTATAGAGACTAAATATTGTTTTTGATTAGAGGTAAAAAAAGGGTTTTGAAGGCACCCAAAACCCTTTACAAAAAAGAGCAGCTAAAACTAAAGAAAACTACATAAAGTATATATTAGCCCATATGCAATGCACCATCAACAAAACATTAGCCAAAAAAGTGGACCACAAACAACAACACTACATATTCTTCAGGATATTAGCAGCCTCCACATCGCTCGCCACAACCTTCTAACCATCATCCAAGACATCAGACAGTTCTTTAATAGGAGCCCCAACCTAAGCCTTAGTCTTGTTTCACATTCTAGCCCCGAGCCCACCCACATTCACCTCACTAATCAAAACATTATTCTTATCACCACCATTATCAACAAAAACCTCTTCCTCCATCAACTTGCCACTAGCACCAATCTCTTTGGAATGAACAATCTCCTTGCGTTTCTTGGCACTATCAAAAGGAGAGGTAATACCAATAGACTCAAAATTAACCATGGATTTAGTTCCCTCCCCACCCTTGTCCAAATTATCAATAATCCTCTCCAATTGATCCTCTAGGGTGAGAAATCTACCTTCAATCTTTTGCTTCATCTTGAGTGTTTCATCCACCATAATTTTCAAAAAGTTAAACAGTCCATCAATCTGGTTTTGAACTGAAGAGTCATCAGCTTTACTCATCACATCCTGAACTTTAACATTGGTCATGTTAAGTTCATGGAACACCCATTTAAACAATTTGAATAAAACAATGGAACCCTCTCCAGCAGTTCCCAAAACATAAAAAATGTCTTCCCTATCAAAGTTGAACACACCCTTACCCACAACGTCATCCTCTTGAGAGGAGCTTACCTTCTCCAGACTAGTAGAGACATTCTTACCCTTCCTAGCAGCAATCAACATTTTGATTTTTCAAATGGAGTCTACAATCTCCTTAGCCATATCCTTTCTTTTCTTCTACCATTCTGGGTCCACAACCAGGGAATCCACACCACCTTGTCCACCCTCAACCACAATCTTTCTTTTCTTCTACATATCTGGCTTCACAACCAGGGAATCCACAACACCTTGTCTGTCCACCATCTTGAGGGGAGTGTTCATCTCAAGCAATTGGCTCATAGACCTTACAACAAGTATCATGTTACTTCCCACCTCTAGCTCTGACTTATGCTTTATTCCCAAAATAGGGGGCAGCAAAGATGCCTTACCAACCAATTGGTTCTTCTCCTTCAGGCATCTACTCAACATTTTAGCAGCCAACTCCTCACTGCAGGTCTCATAACCCTTATAAGGGATCGACACCCCTTTCTTAGAATTACTCAATGCAAGGGGTTGTGGGACCACCTCCATGGAAGCAAGAGAATCCGAGACATAGTCCACATCCTCCTCAGATTTCTACTTTGTTTCCAAGACAAGTTTCCTCTTCTTCCCTTTCTTGTTAACTTGCTCCTCTTCAAAAACTGTATCATACTCCTCCACCAGCTTCTGCTGCTTACCCTTAGGGGTAGCAATCGACTTGGACACCTCAAAGGATTTAGCATAATTAGATATTAGAAGAATGAGACCCACATGCAGAACTAGATTTTTGGGGTTTCTTTTATGGTCCTTGAGACCAGAATCCAGTGACGCTAAGAGATAGTAAGGAAAATAAATTATCTTTTTATGGCAGAAATGATTGAGCATAACAAAATGGTAAGCATTTACCCTAGAGAAGTGTCCTTTAAGGGTGATATAACGCATGATATCCTTAGCCACATCCCCCCACAGCGCCTTGAGAGAGCTCCTTTGGTAACCACCACTCTTCACCGTCTTTAGGTCTTGAGCTTCATCCCCTTTGAAAAATATTTGCATGGTTGCCTATGATTCCTTCTTGTCTCTGAAAAATTTCTTACCATTTGTCGACAACCCAATTATATTGGCAATAAAATCTTCATTCACATCAAACTCCATTTCGCCCAACTTCAAAACCTTGTTGTTCCATACTTTTGCAAACAATGTCGTCATCTATGGGTTGTTACCATGCAACCTTTCCAGGTACAGAGTCAGTCCGCCTTTCTCTAAAACCCTCCACACCTCTGGCTTCTTCTTGATAGCATCGTAAGACAAAGGCTCCGCGTGGTTCCTATCATCTCCCATGGCTATAGAATTTGTAGAGTCGAGAAGCTTGAGAACTTTGAACGCAATGAGGAGAACCTTGAGAAGGCGATACTAAGAATTCCCACAATTTGTGTGAAAAGGGAATTTAGGTAGGAGAAAATAATGGTCCTAGAGTTCCATTCCATATAGATATCAACCAGGATACAATCAGCTTGATTCATATCTAGCTTACCATCCCTCCACATAATAACCTGCCACATGAAGATAGTCATGCACACCTCGAGCCTTAATAAATCATCAATCCATTTAAATTTGGCAATCATGATTAATACTTGCAATTACCTCCATAGGGAGGGGATCATTCACACCCCATTACCTAAAACCTTTAACTCCTAAATTAGTGAAAACATCAGCTAATTTGTTTCCTTCTCTCAAAATATGAGAAATGTAATACTCATCAAACGATTTAAGAATATCAATAGCATCCCTAATCAAAGATTCAATAGTCCATGAAGGGGCAGCACAATTATTTAGATTATTGATGATATTGAGAGAATCCCCCTTAATCCATACTTTCTTATAACCTTTAACTTATGCAAACTTTAGACCATGATAGGCTGCAACCGCTTCCACGTAGTGGTTTGTTTGGGTTCCCAAAGGGAGCGCCACGGTAGAAATGAACCTACGATTAGAATTTCTGATCACTCCCTTACAACTTGCAGGTCCTAGATTCCCTTTAGCAGCTCCATCAAAGTTAACCTTCACCCAACCATCTAGAGGATCTTTCCACACAACATCATCTCTAGAGGCTTTCCCTTTATTTACCAGGAGGGAAATATCACAAGGTAGCTTCCAATTATGTGCTATAGAAATATCATAGGGACTAAGCTTAACCTTCAGTCTATTGTGAAAAGTAATCCCAGAAACAAAATTTTCTTTAATAGTTGCACAAATTTTATAGGCCACAGAGATAGCAGGGAGGGCGTAACTCCTGAAAATTTTGTTATTGCGCTCAAGCCAAATACCCCAAGCAATATGAGAAAGAGAAAGAGACCATAGAACCATCAGAGCAAGATTGGATGAGGGTCCAACCCATTGAGACCAAAAATCCTTAATCGAAGCAAGGAACACCCAACTAAGGTTCCAAAGAGAGAGCACATGGGCCCACATAGTTCTAACAAATCTACATCCAATCAGTAGATGGAAATTATTTTCGACATCCTCTTCGCAAAGAAATCACTTGTTAGGCATCATAAAACCTCTCTTGACCAAATTATCAGTAGTTAATAACTTGTTCTGGCAAAAGAGCCAAAATAAAATATTAACCTTAGGAATCAATATAGAGGACCATAAGGAGGCCCAAAAAGGAGCAAGACCAACAAAGAAATCATTAAGATGAAAATTTGAAGAATCAGATAAGTTACCAATAGAAGAAGGCTTCCAAACAATTTTATTAGAAGGGAGAGAAGGAATATGAACCGAGGACAGGGCCTTAAAGAGATCCTCATGCAACCTTTTCCAACAACCTCCATCAATATAATCAACAAAAAATCTTCCAAACCTCCGCACACAAAGGTCCATGAAAGGTTGAGCCTAAGGCTCATCTTTAAGAGGCCTATTACCAAACCAATTGTCTTCCCATAATAAAATTTTCCTGCCATTTCCCAATTGCCAAAAAGACCCTCGGAGACAAGCCTGCGAGCCTTAACCATACAATTCCAAAGTGAAAATCCAAATGGGGGGGAAAAGTCAAGAGATAAAACATCCCTTATACCATCAACACCATGTAAGTATTTGCTCCAAGAATTTTTTTCCCATTGACTCTTAGCCAACATAAGGTTCCACAACTGTTTACCAAGAAGAGCAACATTAAACTCTCTAATTTTATGGATTCCAAGACCACCAACTATTTTGGGTCTATAGACATCATCCCATGCAACCAAATGAATTCTTGTCTTGTCCTCAACACCAGATCAGATTATTGGATGAGGGAGCCAATCCAAACATAACACTAGAGTTAATAAATTTTTGGATGAGACGACCCAAAGATTCCACCATAATAATAAACAGAAAAGGAGATATTGGATCTCCTTGCCTTAGACCCTTGGAACAATCGAAGAGAGGAGAGGGGGATCCATTGATAAGGACCGATAACCGAGGGGTGGAGATAAGCTGAAGCACAAGAGCCACCAATTTCTCCCCAAAACCAAAAGAGGCCAAAATCTTAGAAAGATAAGCTTTAAGCAAGTCAAGCTTCAGAATAAACCCAACATGCTTATCCATAGTTAAAGAGTGAATAAGAGACTAAACATTGTTGTTTATAGAGACTAAATAATTAAAATAAATTATTTCTTTATTTTTTTAATTGGGTAGTCATTTTAATATTGAAATAAGAATAAATGGATATAAAATTAAATTAAAATAAAATTAGTTAAAATAAATATAACAGTTCATATTGGAAATTAGTTAGAAATATTAGTTTAAATAGAAAGAGTCAAATATAATAGTCTTTAATAGCATAGCTACAATAATAACTACAATATATACACGAAGACAATTTATAAAAGAATATTTACAAACAATAACTACAGTTTATAAGTGGACAAAAATTGTAGCAATGCACAGATCAAGACTAAAAAAGAGAACATTACTATAAACCTGTTGTATAAAACTAAACCCACACCAGTATTAAAAAAAGAAGAAGAGAAAACATTCCTAAAAAATAGGATTGCTCTCCACATACCAACATAATTCCACACACTCATCCATCTCTTCTCATCCTCCATATCCATTCTATCCCTTGTCCCATCAATACTTTTATACACAAATTGACTAAACAGCCTAAATCACACCCCACCTACACAATGACCAACTCATATCGGATGTCCTTTCCTTAGGCTTCAAACATATCCCCCATCAATCCTGACCAACTCATGTCTGATTTCCTTTCCTTAGGCTTCAACCATATCCCCCATCTATCTCCATCTCATCGTATGTCATGTCTTTGAAATTGCAACATTAAAGTATAAAAATAACCAAATGTTGAAATACAAATAAATAAATAAAATAAATAACAAAATACATATTAATAAATATTAACAATTAAATATTGTTATAGTTATAATAATAAAATATGTAATATATTGACACACAACAACAATTGCCATCATATATATCTCACAGTGATTGGCGTGAGTACCTATTTTATTGGAATCATAGACTGTGGAAAGAGACAAAAGCAGCGATCCCACTTTACTCTACCTTTTCATTAGCAAGGTGGTGCCGATTAATCACTTAAGGCAGCATTCAATAAAGGAAGTCAACCAAAGGTAGCAATTGGTATTCTTCCAAGGGCAGTGGTTAAATGAAAAGGTAGCACCCCATTATAAAGGCAACAGTTCATATAAAGCAACAAATTAATATTAATGGGTAGCAATGATATTGGTAAAAGGGAAGGATTCAAGGGCTGCTTCTAAGGTCAACAATTCTTTGAAACTAAAGATATTTAAATTAAAAATTAATTAAGGTTTAGATCAAGAATTAAGGGAATAGTTGTGACTATTCTAAAAAGGCATTAATAAAGAAAGGGTCCTACTCCCAAGAAATAAAAGATATATAAGGGAGATTAGTTCATTTGAGGAAGGCATGAATCATGGAATGGAAAAACAAAATAAGCAATCTAGAATATTTTTGAGTATTGCAGCAATATAACTAGAAGATGGAATATCCTTACATGTATATAAATAAGTTATATATACACAGGTTATTCACGATTATGCAATAATGATGCTTGCAACAATTATTGAGTCTTATATATGAGTATGGATAACAAAATCAATAATTATGGTGTGATAATGTGAAATGCATATTCTAAATCATTAATCTATCTATAACCCAACAAGCACCCCACCAGGTAAACCACCACATGCTAGATGTCCGATGTGCTTGCCACTTGTGGCCAAGAGGGTGAATGTCTGCTCTTGGGCTTAGTGTGGTGTTTTCTTTGGGAAAACCTATCATTCTCCCTCATTCAAGCCTATTGTGATTAACCACAAAAAAATAAGTATAGATGTAACATGGCTTATCAAATGAGTTGTGATGATTTTATTTATTTGTACTCATATGTGCAAGTATTAACCCTAATATAAATAATCAAATTTATGAATTATACATATATATGCAATATTGCATGATATGATTGCAAGATCTAAAGTAGGATTTATCTTGTTAAAAGGCATTTAAATGGTAAGTTATATTTCTAGCTATATTATATTCTTATTTTAATGAAATTTGTGATTTTAGGGAAAGATTTAGGGTAATTCCCAAAGGGGGGCATTACATCATACAATATATTCTCCCCATACTAGTATATTTTCCGATCCCAGCCTAACAACCATCTCGTCTCTCATTCTATCCCCTTCTCACTCTGTATCATGACAAAAAATAAACTAAAAAATTAATCACTCCTCCCATTGCATCCACCCATAATCATAATCATAATCATAATCATAATCATGTCAAATCATAATCATATAATAGACACATCCTAGAGGCATGCATAGCATCATCCATCACATTCATAAGCCTAGTAACATGTGCATCCATATTAAAGCATCCATAATCATCATCATATCCATAGCATAATTAAACATCAATCCATCCATAAATCAAACAACCATTATATCCATCTCACATACATAATCCACTAGAAATTTCACTTTAGGTGTGTAATGGGGTGCACCAAATAATTGTATGGTTGTATTTGAATTTGTGTAGACATATTGGTTGGAATAGAAAAAACTTTATATAATCTAAAAATACAACACATGAAAGAAATCAAATGCAAACGATTGTTTTCCTAATTTGATTTTTTGTAGACATATTGGTTGAAATAGAACAATGCATATGTAACTTATTAAAAGAACACATGGAAAAACTTAAATGGAAAAAGTATACAAAAAAGGGAACTTCAAATTATGTGATATAAAATTGTAGAATAAGGATATACATACAATGATGAAAATGTGGTGTTTAATTGTCATTACAAGAATGTATGCAATTGAATACAATGGCATAGATATATTTTATATTATATGCAATATTGTTAGACAGTCACATTGAACTCCAATGTATCTGTAATAAAAAAAATATGTATTTAGTATTTGAAAAAAAAGTAACATAAAACACAATGTTGAAATTGAAATTGAATACAAATTATTAGTTACCTTTGGTAGAGTAGCTTGTAGGTTTTAGACAATGAGAACATAGTATAAGTGAGTCATGAGTGGAGCCTACGGTAAAGGAAAATGAGAGATATAATTAACAAAAAATAAACTGCATAAATATTGGTAATGAAGTCAATAAGAGAGTGACATACTTGTAGTAGTTCAAATGTACTTTAAGTGTATGAAGAGTTTGAATTTGACATTGCTTTCAAACGATTCTCTTCATTTTTTTGACGAGCAACATATGGGATTTGTTGCATGCGTGCATATCTTTGGAATGTGAAAGATGGGTGTATGCGAAGACTATGTAGATCAGGAACTTGTGAAATAGTTGTGAATGCCAGCCCTTGTCGATCTATGTTGCCAATGTCGATTGCAACCCTTGGGAGTGTTAGTTCTTGTGACTTGTGTATTGTCAAGGCCCATGCCATTTTAAGTGGAATTTGACGGTGAAGCCCACAACTTAGTAGGGTTATTTGGACATTGTTTGGATTGTTATGGTCTCAGACTAGTCCAATGTAATGTTTGAAGTGAACAACAAACAAGGAAAGTTGAGGAGGTTTTTCATCGTCATTGTATACAATTTCTTTTACTTGACCAAGTGCACCATTCACGAGCCCTGTTTTGACCCATAAATTTGAACATAACATGATCTCTTGCCCCATAGATAACAAAATATGAGGTTGAAGTTGTTCGTCATTCGGATTTGAGTATGTTGACCCCCTAAGTTGCTATGTAATGGAAAGGGCAACAAGTGTTGCCAAAGACAACAACATACATTTGTCGTGTAGTAACACCAATTCATTTGTTGCAAATAGATGTATGGTAGACAATAAAACAAAGTTTTCTATAGAGTTGGGTGAGGAACTTGAACGTGACATTGAACTTTCCAGTCTTCTTGTGTAGGCTCTGCATTTCGTAGATTGGAGAGAAGTGCACGAAAAGCTATTTGGGAAGGAGCATCACCAACTTGTCAAAATATTCTGGTCAAATTTATCACTGTTGTGAATTTGTGACATAGTGTTCCACCATAGGAAGTAGACGCATACATGGGGATATCTTTAACTGGAAGTAGTTGGCCCAAGTCACCAAAGAGAATTATTGACCACCCTTCAAAAGGTAGGTTGTTATGGATGGGGAATGCTTCTCGTAGCCTCATGTCAATCCATTGTAACAACTTTGGACCTATGAAGCTCATCTCGTCTATCAAAATGTACCAAATAAAGTACATGGGGCTATTTCTTTTATTGGAATGTGAAGAGAAAAATGAATTGTCAATGCTTGAATGTTGAATGCAACAACATCTGTTGGTGCAAGAAGTACTAATGGTGACTAGTGAGTTGGAGCTAAACTAATGATTTTTGACCTAATTTGTTTTATGAGGTGTGACTTTCCAGTTCTTGTAGTTCCTTGAACAATTAGATTTAGCGGTGGTTGCAATGGATGAGTTCTTAGATGAGAAAAAATGATATCAAATGCTTTATGCTAGTAAGTAGAGAAAGTAGTATGGGCGTGTTCATTGAGAACATGGTGTACTTGAAAACTTGGGCGATTGGAGTATATGAAAGTAGTAGCAAGATTCTTTTGTAGTGGTTTGAAGCTAGTATCTTTTCATTCATGATGCAAGTAAATGTCACATCAACCAAGCATGTCGAGTGCATCAATTTGTAAAAGAAGGTTCGGGTATAAACTTGAGAGAACCTGCCATTTTTCAGGGTTGTTTCCTTGCAGCACAAGGCCAATGTTGGAGCTATTGCTAGCATCTAACATTTCAGTTGGCCTCGTTGGCGTGCGGTGTACATGCCATGGCCTGTATGTAGAAGAAAACCTTTCCCATTATGCTATAATTTGATGTTTGAAGGAGCCAAATGCAATATCAATGTTATGAAATGGGTGGTATAGAATGAGTTCACTCCAACAAAATTCATGAAATATTTTGTCTTCTCTTGCAGGTATGCTTGTGAACTGAGGTGAGACGTGAACAATTGCATTTTGGGGGCGCTACTTCCATTGTTATTTTTTGAGAGATGCTTTGAAGGTCCATTTTTGGGTCACTTCAATGAGAGGCATTGCCTCTAGTTGTATGGGTCGGGTCATATAGGCATTGAAATGTATGTAGGTGATGTGGTAACTGATGTGGGCGAGACTGATACACAATAAATTTGTGGTGATTAACATTTAAAGAAAAAAATTCCCTATTGGATATGGAGAGGGGTAATTGCAATAAAAGGTGGCAAGTCTCTTGGCCACTAATATCATGATCCACAAGGCTATCAGTACAATTTTTTTTAAATGCATTTAGGGAAAGCATTTTTTATTCTAAAGTGTTTGAAATGTGAGATAACATGGCTTGATATGTTTCGGATTTGTGCTTAGTTTTTGCTGCATATTTTGCAATATATTTGAGAACAATATCAATTGAGAGTACAAGTTGGAAATCTACATTAGCCCTCCAGATAGAGAGGATAGATGGGTTGTGGAGGTTCAATCGGTCATCATTGCGAGCTGGTGTGTGCTTTGGTCAACTAGTCTCATCATTTGAAAGACTTGACTTATCTTGCATGGACCATGGTACTTTATAGTGACAAACTATAAATGCCCCTTTTCTCTTAAGGCATATTAGCAAAGTACATCTTGTGTGGCATTGAACATGATTGACTAGTTCACAATAGTTAATTGAAGGGTTGGATGACATGATCCTTGTATCCAAAAAACAAGGATCATCTACAATAGAGTGGTGAAATGTTTGGTTTCTCAATTGGAGGCTACGTGGGTTCCAAGTAGAGACATATTTATCTATGTAATCAAGTGCACTTTGTACAGATTGAACATTATTCCATTCTAATTTACTAATGTTTGGAGCTTGTTCGAGCCATAGGAAACCATGGATGTGTCCACATCCTTTGTCCTACCATTCATACCTACGAAATGATGATTTTTTTACCAAACGATCAAAGTAAGAGTGTAATGTATGAAAGAAATGACAATTTCTAGCAAACAATAAAAGTAAGAGTATATTGTAGGAAAAGGAGAAAAGAAAGGTTTTACCTATACCAATATTCTGATGCACCAAGGAGTTTTCCCAAGACCTCTTCCCAAAATGTCGTGAACCTATGGTGCATGTATATTGGGGTATGGTGTGGATTCTGAACAATATTTTGGATCCTCCATCTAGAAGCCATTGAAGGATTTGTAGGTGACTTGGTAGGCATGATGGTATGCAAGTCAAGCCATTTTGTATCTATTTCACTAAGTTTGAAGAATAGTGATGGACAACCAATTTGAATGACCATGTCAGAAATTTTTCCTTGATGCTAGGTCCAAAATGGATGAGTACCATGAATTGACGAGCTAAATCGCATGAGTTGATCTACAAGTTTGTCATTTGGAATGTCCTTCAATCTTTGGCGAAGGTCAGGGATTGTTGAGGGTAGGTTACCATCTAGATGTTTTTTGACAAATATAGAGGAGGTTTTTGGGCTACAATGACATATAAGAATATTTAGTATGAAGTACCTAAATCAGGGGTGTTGGCCAAACCTATTATCATGGTACCTTAGAAGATGGAGAGTATATTCATGCAGTTTAATTTCTTTGATACGTTGTTGTTTGAATGTAGCTTTTCATTTTGAAAACAAAGTGGGGAATGCCATCGCAAATAATCCATCAATGTTGTATTCATTTATAGGAGATGGAGAAAGGGGTGGCCATTCAATGATTGGGGTCGGTCATCCCACACTTAGTTGTAGCAAAGAGCTCACTTCTTCAACCTCTGTATGAGCTTGTTGGAGATTTGACACAAAGGAAGTTGTTGTCAACATGTCTTCTAAGGGATCATATTTTGTGTCGCTTGTTTCCACATAGCTTAGATTTTTGGTATCAGGATTTGAAGTTGTATAATTAATATGTTAGTGGAAGACTCTAGCAAAGTGGACAATGCAATCTCATCTATTTGGACACATCCTCTACTAACGTGGAAGCTATATGGTTGTTGGCCTATTTTTTCCCTATTAACTATTAGTATATCAAGATCATTAATATGCTTGGGCAAGTAGGATGCAATTGCAGATATATTCTAAGGAAAGCAAATAGTGTGGCCACTGTATTTTAGTTGTCCCCCCCTTGCATAGGTAACTTGAAAGATTGGGATAACCCTTGCTATTAACATCTCCTCATCTTGGGATAGGATTTTTAAACACATAGGTTGCTCACCAGGGTCTATGCTGTTCCAGTTTGAGAAGTGATGGTCATTTTTTTTGGATGTGCATCTATAACAAGTAGTGATTCCATTTGTCTATCTAGTTTTGATTCATGGATATCTTTCCATGCAAACTGTACATTTTGACATTTTTGATAGGATATCTAACTTTGAACAAATGGTATTTCTAGCAGTGAAAAATTCTTGCAGAAAAGGTGGCAAAGGGTGCATTTTGATAAATGGGTTGGGTTGAGCTATATTTTGTGTTTGAGGTGCTATTTTTTGTTGGTGCAGCATGTTACTAGGAGAAGAGAGTGTTGATGTAGAGGCTCCATCAATAATATTTTGATAGTTTTCATGTCTGTGTTTGTTAATTTGGTTTTTCGTTGCATGGTATCGTGTACGTTGCATTTGATTTTTTCAAGAACGTTTATCTTGCATTCTTGCATTTTTTGCCTCCATAATAAGGAATGTTGAGGATAAAAGTAATGAAATATATTTGTTAGAGATAATTACAAGAATACATACATACATACATACATACATACATACATACATACATACACACATACACACATACATACACACATACACACATATAGACACACATACACACATACACACATACACACATACATACATACATACATACACACATACACACATACACACATACATACATACATACATACACACATACATACACACATACATACACACATACATACATACATACACACATACACACATACATACATACATACATACATACATACACACATACATACATACACACATACAGACAGACATACATACATACATACATACACACATACACACATACATACATACACACATACATACATACACACATGCATACATACACACATACACACAGGCATACATACACACATACATACATACATACATACATACATACATACATACATACAATAATACATACATACATACATACATAATAGAATGATAGGAGATAACATAGTGTGGTACAATAATTTGGAACACAAGAGGAAACCAAAACATATAAAGAAATGGACAGTTAATGTACATAATGTTGTAAAAAAATAGGGATGGTTTTCATTTTTATTAGTGATTCCAATTGTATATGTGAAATACCACATTCATTTTGACATAAAAGGAGAACATGTGTTAAGAATAAACAATTTGGAAGAAAAGGTACGAGCAACTTTACATATATGGACATGCAATGTTTCAGATAATACAAAAATATTTGCAATTGTTGAGCATGATTACATATATGAGCATTGAAAGTTTACAATGTTGCCAAGAAGAGTGAAGTACAATATTTAAATGGGCTTAATGGCAGTAATAACAATGCTTTGTGTTTCCTGGCCACCAAATGGAATCATTTTGATTGTCGGGTCCATGAAAAATTAGCCACCAACAACATGGTCCAAAATTTCTTGACCAACATTAGGTTCAACTAGCAATAGCTGAAAATTTTCTGTGGAAACACCCATTAAGGAATTTGTTGGTCCTTCAAATGTAGTAACTTTTAGGATTTCACCACTTGCATCTTTCAAGTCCATTTTGAGCACATAGCTAAAGTCACATCCAAGGAGATCTGTAAAGCACATTGGGCAGCAAAAAGTACTTTGGGAGGTCTGCAAAACCTTTTTCTTACACTTTTTATTATCCACTAACAAAGGGCATGAAAGGTAATAGAAGTTGTCAAGGTGTAATTTTGAAATGGAGGCCTTTATGCAATTTTTTTTTTCTCAAACATGCTTGTATTTGCAAGAGATGAGATATTGACTAGATTTGCAAACTTTTTGGGAGAAAGGTGGTTTTTTGACAAGGAACTAAAGGGATTGGAAACTCCTATACTGGTATACCATGTTTGTAAGCTTGAGGCCTTTGGTAAATTTGGGTTCATTATAGAACTATAGATGGGAAAATAGTATCAATACCTCTCTCACACCAGGAGGTAATACGTCTTGATTTAATCAAAAGAACATGAGGGTTTGGTTGTATAGGCATATCAAATATTTGTATCCCATCAATATGAAAATGATGACCCCCAAGCGTAACATCAATGGTACAACCTGACATGTCTACAAGTGTAGCAGTGCATTTGATTGTCTCTGTACCATCTCTTTTACGAATGGTTGATGCAAGGGAGATAGCTAAAAGTATTCCAATGACATCAACAAGGGAATTGATAGGCAATGACAACAATGAATCGATGCTCTTAATATGGAAGGTGTGTGTGGGTATTGTGGAGTTCAAGGATGTGGAAGGAGTTATTATCGATGAGCTATGGAGAAATATTTCATAGGGATATGTGGAGCTACTATATTTTGTGTTCGCAACTTTGATGCACCTGTTGGAGATCACATAAATACTATCAGAGTAAATAGCATTGTAGAACTCATCAATGAGCTCAAGAAGCAAGAAACATGTATTTTAGACCTTACTATGTTTGCAATCGAATCCGAAAACTTTTCCATCATTTCCATCATTTTTAAATTGATGGATTGGAGACTTCATTAAGGTTCGACCCTCAATGAACCAATTCTTATGGTATGGGGTTAAAGTTTTTATCAGAATTGGTTTAAATGGGGATATACTATGTTGAGTTTGAGGGTCTCTATCTTCTTGCAATGAATCATTTGTAGACTAAGAGGATCCCAACAAGGTTTGAGAGCTACTTGATGGGAGGGAGCTTCTACATTGGAGGAGAGGAGTTGGAGTCCCAACAATTGGTGCATTTTTTGAAATTAATTCTAAGTTATCAATTATGATAGCCCTACAATTTGAAAAAATGATTCATTTAGTAAGAGCATCCAAAGGAATAAAAAAAATGAATAAATATTTTGGGAAAGGGTGGATGTACATAAATTTATGGAACACCTTGGAAAAATACTATTTTAGTTGGATAATAGAACCTTTCACTAAAGTCTCCTCCAAAACAAGATCGTTGAATTGATCAGGAAGTAAAGCATGATGTGTGTGTAAACCATCAAAAAGTTGAACATGGTATTTGAAAAGTGTACAACGAGCCTGTTCAATGGAGTCAATAGATGCAACTTGAAAAATAGGGCTCAAACTAGATATGCCAGCAAGAATATCTGTAATGGAATTTGTAGTTAACGTTGCTATTATTTTGTTGGAATTTAGTGTACTAAATGTGCCTTCGAGCAAGTGGAAATATGATAATTAGGTTTTGCAAAAAGATTGAATGTTGTTCTAATGAAGCTCGTGAACAAATTGAAATATTCTAATAAGGTAATGTTTAAAATATGAATTGTCCCTACAAGAGAGAAATTTGAGGAAAAGAGGGTTTTACTTTTTAGAATATTTGATAGATTGGTTAATTTGTATACAAATGCAACCTTGAGAACATATTAATGTGAGAAAACATTTTAGAAGAAAAATATACCATGAAACCATTTTTTTTAATTTTCTAAAATACGTAGTGGTATTTTTGAAAAGGTACAAGACTTTGTATTTTGTATGACACTTGTGTGTAAAAAGAGAAATTTTCGGATCAAACGGTAATGAAAATTAAGTTTTATAAGCATTTTTCAACTATATGTGAAGGAAAATATTCGAATAAATCTCTTTTTTAAGAATTGTATACAAATAAAAGATGATATCATGTCAAATTTGTTCCAAACTCACAATAATTGTATTATGTTTTTTAAGAAATTTAGCTACAATCACAATTCATTATAAAATGAATGAAAAAAATAAACTTGCAATAGTGAAGACTTCGAGATGTGGATGTATGTTTTTGTTGTCCTCACTCATTAATGCAATTGCAGTTTGCATATAAGAGATAGACATAATTTAAGGGAGATAAAAGATTCATATAAAATCCGATGAGTTGATAAGTAATCTATGGTTTAAAAGTTAAAATATAATAACTCAGAAGTCAATGTTTCTTATAAAAGCATGCAAAGGGAAAATGCATGCAATTTTCCTTTGTTATTTAAATTGAACAGAGTTTAAAGAAAATTTAATAGGGGAACCATAAAGGTAGTGTATCTATTGTTGTCCTTGTCAATTAAAACACGAAAAAGATGCATATCAAAGATAATAGATCGAAGCTAGATAGTAACATTAAAGAAGAAAGAAGGAAATGGAAACATGCCTATAAAGAATAAGTATATTGCAGTTATGACAAGGAATTAGTTGGTTCAAACTAATTTGATTTTGTGGAAGGAAGAAAGAGTAAAAAATGTGATGAGCACAAGTCCCTAATAGATAGAACGAATGGTTTTGTTAAAAAAGACTTGTACAACGTGATTGCTAATTTCAATGTTTATTATAAATAAAGCTTAGTTTTAATTAAAACTAATTGACATTCTATTATCGAAGAAGGTTGAACTTTGGAATAAAAAATGGGTGTATCTATTTTTAATTATAATGGAAAATATGGTTAACACATTCGATAAAGCATTGAAAACTTATATGTGAAAGGGTTGTAAATATATAGACTTATTAAGAAGAAAAGCACAATTTTTTTTTCTATTTGTATTAATAATTACAATCATGTGTACACAATTTAATAATGCTACATAGGTGGAATGTGATGCCATAAAGTGTAAAAGTGAAAGCATGAGAGAAAAGTACGAACACAATTGCATATGTATAACACCAAGTACAAATAAGGAATTTATATAGTTAATAGATGACATAATTTCATTTCAATATAGCATGCGATTTACATAATTGTGAACTAGATGTGTAGTACGTACTTTAAAGGAACTTGAGGAATATATTTTTACTAAAAGAAACATAGCCTTGTTCGTGGCACTATGAAAATAACACTCATCATAGGAGGTTCAAAAAAAAAAGGACACTAGTCATAGTTGGGAGTGCTCATATTCACATTACAACATTGCACAATATACACTTTTCAAGAACAAAAGTTTCTCAAACATTGTTTATATAGTTCTTGAATGCACACGTGATGTATGGAGCACTGCCCTGCCCGTAGTGCTCGTCAACTTGCATTTCCCATATAGAAATGTACAAAAGGCAACCGGCTTGTTACAAATTGAATGGAATTCATGTAGTGTGTCTTCCATCGATTGCACCACAAAACCTTGGACATTTTGTATATTTAGAACAAGTGTCTTTGTTTTTTGCAAAAAATCAAAACAAGTAATGGTGATTTTGTTTGAGAGATCTCAAATGCTTGCAAGAGTTCCATCCCAATTGTTTGAAGGAGCTGAAGCAATTGGAATATCGAGGGAGCTATTGTTGTCTGATATTTCAATGATGTCCAGGGAAGTGCCATTCCTGGATTAAGTAAATTTAAAATAGCACCTAATGTTAACACTATGGTAAAGTAGATTATAATAATTTTGTACCATGTTTAACATTGTTAATTATAGCCACACTTATTTTCTTTTTCTTATTGCTAATTTTGAATATGTACATTAATATTTTTTTTTAAAAGTTGCAAATTACAAGATGAAGTAGCTATTTTGTAGACATTTGATTACAAGTACGGTAAAATAAAACTTAACTTTAATATTTTAAAAAGTTAATACAAACATTTTAATATCCTTCTATTGATTGAATAATGAAAATAAATATATAATTTCAAATATTTGAAATCAAAATGAAATCAATTTAAGATTATATCTAATGTTAACTAATTCTTTAACACTCTTAATTTTAGGCACACTTAATTTCTTTTTCCTATTGATAATTTTGAACATTTACATTTATATTTACAAAGAAAGCTCTAAGATAAAAGATGAAGTAGCTATTTTTTAAACATTTCCCAATTTTGATTGAATAACCACTAGAATATATATATTTAATAATACATATAAAATATGTCGAGAGATATCCTTCTCAAGGTGCCTATTTTTTAATCAAATGTTCACATAAAAATTGAATAGGCGCCTCGAGAAGGATATCTCTCGGCATATTTATATATATATATATTTGCTAGTAGCAATTGCGACGCAATATGTAATATCTTAAATAATTTTTTTTTTATATTTATATATTTTATATTAAATTATTATAATAATTAATATATTATAATAGGATAGTATAATATTTGTAATTCAATTTAAAAAAATAATATATATAATTTAATAATTAAATGTTAAGTTAAAATGTATAAATATGTTTTTAGTATATTTATAATATTATAATAAAAATATATTATATCAACAATATTAGTTAGGATTATTAAAAAAATATTTAGTTAGGATTAGGGTTAGGGTTAGGGTTAAGAGATATAGTTAAGGTTAAGGTTAGGTCTAGAGATATAGTTAGGGTTAGGGATAGAGTTAATATATAGTTAGGATTGGGGTTAGGGTTAATATTAGGATGAGAGACAAGGTTTGCATCAAAATTAGGGTTAGGGTTATCATCAAGATTGGCTTAGGATTAGGGTTTAGGTTAGCATGAGGATTAGGGTTACAATTAGGTTTAGGGTCAAGTTTAGGGTTAATAGATACAGTTAGGGTTGGGGTAATAATTGGGGTTAAGGTTATCAGGATTAGGGTTATAGTTATGTTTTGGATCAAGTTTAGGGTTAGGATTATGGTTAGGTTGGGGTTAAGAGATATAGTTAAGCTTAGGGTTCAGGTTAGGATTAGGGCTAGAGATATAGTTAGGGTTAGGGTGAGGGTTAAGAGATATAGTTAGGATTAGAAATACGGTTAACATTATGATCAACGTCAAGGTTTGCATCAAAATTAGGGTTAGGGTTAGCATTAGGATTAGGGTTACATTTAGGTTTGTAGTCAAGTTTAGGGTTAATAGATATAGTTAGGGTTGGGGTAATAATTGGGGTTAATGTTATCAAGATTAGGGTTATAGTTATATTCTCAATCAAGTTTAGGGTTAGGATTATGGTTAGGTTGGGGTTAAGAGATATAGTTAGGTTTAGGGTTTAGGTTAGGATTAGGGCTAGAGATATAGTTAAGCTTATGGTTAGGGTTAAGAGATATAGTTAGAGTTAGAAATATGGTTAACATTAGGATGAGGGTTAGGGTTTGCATCAAAATTAGGGTTAGGGCTAGCATGACGAATAGTTTAGGATTAGGGTCAAGTTTAGGGTTAGGATTAGGATTAGGGTTACATTTAGGTTTATGGTCAAGTTTAGGGTTAAGAGATATAGTTAGGGTTATGGTAATAGTTGGGGTTAAGGTTATCAAGATTAGGGTCAGGGTTAGGGTTAAGAGATATGGTTAGGGTTAGGGTTAAGGTTAAGGTTAACATTAAGGCTAGATATATAGGTAGGATTAGGGTTAGGGTTGAGATTTAGTTAAGATTAGGATTACTGTTAGCATTAGGATGAGACTTAGAGTTAGCATCAAAATTAGGGTTAGGGATAGCATCAAGATTTGGTCGATTAGGGTTATAGTTAGTCTTAAGGTCAAGGTTAGGGTTACGAATAAGGTTAGGGTTACGGGTTGCATAATTGTTGTCATGCTTAGGGTTAGGTTTTGAGTTAGAAATATCATTAGGTTTAGGGTCACTATATAGTTAGGTTTAGGATTAGAGATTTAGTTAAGAATACGGTTAGGGTTAGGGTTAAGAGGCATAGTTAGGAGTAGGGTTAGGGTTAGCATCAAGATTAAGGTTAGGGTTAGCATCAAAATTAGGATTAGGGTTAGCATCAAGATTGGCTTAAAATTAGGGTTAGAGTTAGAATCAGGATTAGGGTTACAACTAGATTTAAAATTAATTTTAGGGTTAGGATTGTGGTTAGGGTTACAATTTACATCATGGTTATGGTTATGCTTAGGGTTAGGTTTTGGATTAGAGATATAGTTAAGTTTAATGTCACTATGTGGTTAGGTTTAGGGTTAGACAATGACTTAGGAATAGGGTTAGGGTTAAGATTAAGAGATATAGTTAGGGTTAGGGTAAAGAGATATAGTTAGGATTAGGGTTAGGTTAAGATTGATTTGCAAACATTTATTAAATAATTTCTTAAAAATATAAATATAAATCTTAAATTTTAATTTATATAAAGTGCGTGGAGATTTATCAAGGCATTCAATTTTTCAATTATATAGATCAAAATCAAATTTCATATATATAATTAATTGCTATTATCATTTATATAACATCAATTTTGAAATCATTTAAAAATTGAAATTAACATTGGATAAAATGTGTAAAATAAATTTAAACATTTGCTTAAAAATATTTAACTTATATTTGAGGCACATTTAATATTTCATATAGACTTGACACACATCCACTTAAAAAATATATTTAATACCACACATTTAAAAAAACCACGTACATTACAAATAATGAGTAGCACAAAATATGTTGCCAAAATAAAAAATATTAGAAATGGAAGTCTTATATGTTGCCACACATCCTCTTCAATTTTTTTTTTAAGTATATATTTTTTATATTATAATATAAGTTAAACAAAATTAATAAACCTTTCCTACAATGTGTACAAAGTTTGTAAATATAAGAAGTACCGAAGGTCAAATAAGAAGTGATTATACTAATAACATCTCATTGTAATGGTGTAAATATATTACAAATTCTTCAACAGTGAGAATGGAATTACGACCTTTTATTTTCATAGTGATCATGATATACTTCTTTGAGCATATTTGGAAATGCAACTACTATACTATATGCCTCATTAACTTTTTTTGCAACATCTTCCATTGTCATTATTTCTAGTTCTTCGACATCATTGATCATTAAGCTTGTATTTTCAATTTTCTTGATGATCTTATTACAATACTCTAAATTTGTCCTTGACATTTGTCGACAAGGGTTTCAACAAAATCATTTGACCTTATAGACGCAGTTGGGCTTTCAACCATGATTTCCGATTCATTTTGTTAATCTCCCATTTTAAATTATATTATTCATTGAAAATAAAAGAACAATTATATATATGTTTTTCTTTTATATTTTAGATTTGCTTTGATCGGATGTTTGTTATGCATTATTTAGTATATTAATTTTCATGTATTATGTGTTTAAGTTGATAAATGATTTTATCTAAATTTTTACAAGGTTTCATGCAATTAGTTGATTATTTGATTTCATTTAAATAGATTTTTGAATAAAAAATTTTACCACTTGAATATTCAACATATTAATTGGCTTAGTATGTTGAGATGTCACCAATAACATTTGAAATACCACAAAAAAATATAATTTCATAAGAGAACTAAACTTTATATGATTGAATTCAGGCATAAATACCATGTTTAAAGATTGATTTTGCAAACATTTGTGGAATAAAGATTTAAAAATATTTCCATTTAACTAAACATTTATGCACAAGTAATAAATCTAACACAATTTTTAAAACATTATCAAAATTGAATATACTCATAGATACAATGCTTATATAGTTCGAGAACATTTGTCACATAATTTTTGTACAATCATTTCATCTAATTAACCATGGATGCATTGATAATAACTCTCCATCTTCAGTATCATCAAGATTAGTTTAAACTTTAATTGTCAAGTTGGACTTCACAACAGACAAGGTAGGTATACCATAGTTCTCATGTAACAACCTAAATGATGGCATTTCCTAATGCACCATGAATCTAATGGAGTACCTGAACTTAAGAGTTGCGAGAATCCATTCCTCAGGTGGGCCCATATGATTACTAATTTTGCATGATCCCTTAAGAAATCTCATGAACTTCATACTCAGTTCATTAGATAGAGTGTTTTTGGATATATACCGTTGGTTTAATTGTGATCTTCCATATGGTGAGGTAAAGATCTTGAATCTCGTGGTAAAGAGCAACTGACCAATCACAAAAATCTATAATCTCAATCTGTAGATGATAAAATTTGACATCTAAGCTCATTTGATCTTTATTTCATATAGGGAGTTAAAGTATACAATATAATTGGGAAATTTTATTTGAAAAGTCTGTGGTCCATTGTTATTTATTCTCTTCACCATTCTATTTTCTCACCCAATATCAAACACTTTGTTCCTCTATACAAAGGAGGACATTGGGTGGAAGATATGGGTGATACTTTGACAACCAATTGTACACCCATGCTGTATGGATTTGATCTGACATTGCTGTTGTGCATGAAAATTATTATTAGCTCTTACATTACTATTAAATAAGAAAATAAATATAATTTCTAAACTAAATTAAAAAATGCATAAAGGATAGAAAACATAAAGAAAATGCATGCTATCAAAGTAACTCACTTTAGATTTAATGGAATTGATATATACACAATTTCTTGAAGGTTAGTATATTAAGTAAATTATTAGAAACTTTTTGGAAATAAACATTAAAATAGATTATAATAATTCTTTACCATGTTTAACACTATTAATTATAGCCACACTTATTTTCTTTTTCTTATTGCTAATTTTGAATATGTACATTTATATATATATTTTTTAAAGTTGTAAATTACAAGATGAAGTAGCTATTTTGTAGTCATTTGATTACAAGTAAAATAAAACTTAACTTTAATATTTTAAAAAGCTAATACAAACATTTTAATATCCTTCTATTGATTGAATAATGAAAATAAATATATAATTTCAAATATTTGAAATCAAAATGAAATCAATTTAAGATTGTATCTAATGTTAACTAATTCTTTAACACTCTTAATTTTAGGCACACTTAATTTCTTTTTCCTATTGATAATTTTGAACATGTATATTTATATTTACAACGAAAAGCTCTAAAATAAATGATGAAGTAGCTATTTTTTAAACATTTCCCAATTTTGATTGAATAACTATAAAACATAAAATAACACAAACAAACAACAAATTAATAAAAATAAAATAGCTATAAAATAACATTTATATTTACAAAAAGAGCTATAAAATAATGGATGAAGTAGCTATTTTTTAGAGATTTGATTATAAACGTTTTAATTTCCTAATTTGATTAACCAACTACAAAACATAAACTAATGCATACAAACAACAAATAAATATACTGAATTTTTGTAACAATATATTAATAAAATATAATAAGTAACAATTCAAATTTCAATTTTAAGTGATGATTTTGTTTGAAACCACATTTGACTAATAGATATAATATCAAACAATATGTACAAACTAAATTAATTTATATGCCAAACTAAGTAAGTAAATATAACAGATGCTGATATGATTATTAGATAATTCACAGAATTGTTTTTTTCACTTTTTTTCTCAATGTCTTCTTTTGCCACTAACAACCTAAAATATACAGATTTTTTTTTAATTAAAATCATAACACCCATTGGCTGTCCATTTTCTGCTAACATTAGCTGAAAGTATGAAAATATACTGAGACATCTCTTGGTAAAGAACAATTCCTAGACCTGATGATTTACAGTTGAGATTGTCTGAATCATATCAGATTTGGCCACCAGTGGAAACATATAATTGATATCCCAAGAATAATGGATAACAGCTGCTTTAATCTACTGGTTAATAATATTTTAAAGAAACATTTAACAATGTTGTACGTCTCTAATTAGGGGAGAGGGCCCAGTACCTGAGCATGTTTCAATAGTTGTGATAGTAGTTGTTTATATAATGTCTAATATTTTTATCAATATTGGACCAATAGTTGTGACTTTAAAGTTGTTCGTGTTGACGATGACTACCCATAATTAAACAAAATGTATTCCTTTGATCTAAAAAGCAATCAATCATGTGATTCCACATCAGCATTCAATAAAACATGCTGTGAATGCACAAGTGTTGGTCTCACTTTTTTTTTTTTGGCCTTTTTGAACACCATGACAAAAAGCATCCCGATGTGACATCATATTTGATAATGTGGCCCTGAAACCTTCGTTATAAGCAGGGAACTTGCCAAGTAAGCTGCTGTAAAAAATTGGGAGTGATTTGAAATTTCCACCTAGAATAATTACAAGCACAAAATTAGAGTGCACAACTACTGGGTCCTCTCCCCTATAAGTTTCCATCTTTAAACTTTAAGGGTTGACTTAAACCTTCAATTGCGTAGAAAAACTTTCAGGCTTCCAGCACATATTTGTTGTTTTAATTTAAAAAGACACAGTTGTGGACATATATTACAGTTGCAAACCATGAAAGTGTCTTCTTCAAATGAACTAAATGTTGATATCACTAATGCCAGTCCTGTATCTTCTTCTAATGAACTAAATGTTGATATCGATACTATCGATGAAGAGCAATATGACAATTTGATCATATAGTATTTGAGTTTGAATATGTAATGTGTGGTTTGACCATTGACTAGTTTCCCATTTGAACGAAGCATAAACAATTTTGATTTGACATTGAACTATAAGTTATCAGTAGTGTTTTGTTATTAATTTTTTTATTTATTTTTCGTATATTTTGTTTATTGTGTCTATATTTTATATTATATAAATATATATACATACTTGATCTTTTCTGTAAAGACATATACAAACTGTACTAAACCTGGGATCCCCATAACTGTATTAAACCCATATCCAAGTAACTTAAAGTTTAGTTAATAACATTTATAGTAGACAGTTAAACAAAATGAGCTGGTTAGAATACCAGACTAGTCATCCCAAATCCTACATGAAGGGACAATAGCCCACAGTTGGGTTTGATATCCTTCATGCTCTATGCTTTTTACTAACGAACATTTCTAGAATTAGCCCTATAATGTTGGGTGCACGTATCAGAGGGAAGAACTGTGATAAGAAAGCAACCAAACAGGATTAACTATTTAAGTATAGGAATCTGTTTAATGGAAATAAGAATATTAGCTATTTAAAAAGGGAATTGCTTTTTTATACTTAGTGTTATTCAAGTTAAGATTTGGCAGACAAGAATGGAAAAAAGACAGTTCTCTCAGACTTAAATGCACAATAAGTAGCATGGCATATGTTGTCAGTGGTATTTCTGCTTGTGCTATAGGGTACCAATCCGTAGTGTTATGCCATTACGCACAGAGAGTGTGAACTTCACAGATGAAATACTTGTTCTTCTACAAGGTTAAAATCTCAATGTTATACTGTGAACTTCACAGGGTACAACATTGCTTGTGCTGCCAATCTAGCTAAGAAGAGTGTGAACCCTATAACTCTCCCTATGGAGGACCAAACCCGACCTCAAATTACTTGTGCTTAGATTAAGATGAGAAAACATGCAGCAAGGTTTGATGATACCCACTTTGGTTAAGAATGAGAAAATTGCTTGCAAAATTAATACAGATCTTTAAGATGACTGTCAAATTTTTAAGGACTCCTAATCCCAAATCTGGCACTCCGAGGTACTGGAAATGTTGTAGAGAAAATAATAGGAGCCTCAGACAATGCTATACTTCTTAATGTATGTCTTCTCATTGATTATCAGGGGCCTCAGTATACCTAATTAACACCACTGAGTAGGGTTTATTTTTGATGCATAGTAATTTCTTCAGTTTTGATATATACATTTTGGGGATTTGCTCAATGCGGAATTTTAAATATTTTTGCAGTATCATTCAGACTAGTATGTGGACATCACTGCAGTTGATGTTAGATTTTGATGTTGCAATTTTCCAAATTGTTTTTAATACAATACTTCCAAATATTTTTTTTAACAAATTAACAACAATGTCATATTGAATGCACATAAAACCATGCTATAAAGAATGGGCAGCTTTGATGGGTATCCAACTCTTCTTGATAAACATGCTAAATATCAAATTACCTGGGATAATATGATTATTTGTTCCCCACTCTTTTGGGGCGATTGAGTAAGAGCGAGTTGATGAAGTCTGTCTAGTAGTGTTCTGCTAATAAGCACGATATTCACGAAAACCAAACCACCAACGATTGATACTGCCAAGAGATGGAAAGTTAAAAATAAAGTTTAGCCAAAAATGTTAAAAAATTAAATGACTGATTCCTACAGAAAACACGGGAAAAACCAAAAAACTTCAAGTTCAAATACCTCAAGTTAGAAAGGATAAACTTGATACAAAAATGCCATACTATATTACTCATAATTATCTTTCTAAGGCATAAAGACTAAATCAGTTCTTGAAATACTATAAGTTAACATAAGAAAGCATCATCCATAGACATAATATTGTCTAATATCCTCTTAGGAGATCAGAACTTTATAATTTTTTCAAACTACCCTTTTAACTTGAAAGTGTGTAGAAACTATGGTCTCTAATTATTAATAGGAAGAGGGGATTGTTTTATAGCCAAGAACCTTAAGAACATTCAAGGAACTAGCCAACAGCACAAAGAACTGCTGGATTTAAGTAATAATGCCCAAAAAACAAGATAGCATCAATGGATACGAAAATATCAGAATCGAGATAGTTTCGCATTATCATCATCTTTCATTGCATAGGTCCATAATCAATTTCACATGAGCCGGTATAAAGATTACCAATCCTAGGCCAATTAGTGGCATTCATAATCACAAGTATCCAGCATTCCCACTTAAACTTATTTTTATTAAGCTAACTCTACCTTGTACTACTTGTCACAACACTACCAATGGTGGCATTACCACTTATGTCCTCTTATCACAAATTCCACAATCTCTCTACTCCTATAGGACAACCAAGCCCACCAGAAAGTACTACACTTATCTGCTAGTAGTTGTCCATCCATAAACTCTGGGCAGCTATGCTGCACTCAGGTATATAACATATGGATAAATGGAGATGTGCCTAACTCCCTTTGCATGCACTTTACCATTACCATCTATAATGGCTGCCTATGCATATGCAATAAAGGACTTAACAAAAACATCTCAAATGCGGATAATAACTTGCATCACACACTCAACAATATGTAACACAAGTTTACACTGGAGAAACATTCAATTGGGCATAAAACTGCAGAATGAGTGAGCTATTCTCCTCATGCCACTAAGGTCATACATGCTTAGAATTCCTCAATGGGACCTACATACATCCATAGACTGTCCTTAAATGCTTCATGACCTGCAGCCCTACTCACAACTGTGGAAAACATATGGATTTAAATGGAGATGCTTCTAACTACATTTGCATGCACTTAACCAGCTATAATGGCTGCCTATGACATGTGCAATAAAGGACTTAAACAGAAACATCTCAAATGTGGATAATAACTAGCATCACACACTCAACAATATGCAACACAAGTTTACTCTGGAGAAACCTTCAATTGGGCATAAAACTGCACAATGACTGACCTATGCTCCTCATGCTACTGAGCCATAATCATGCATGTTTAGAATGCCTCGATGGGACTTACATACATCCATAGACTGTCCTGAAATGCTTCATGACCTGCAGCCCTACTCACAACTGTGGAAACTGAAGGACACTACCTATGGCAGAAGATCTGCTATGCACTTGTAGTACTATAAAATTTGGTGAATCAGTCCTAATGACTCAGCATGCAAATTCTACAGAAATGGACTGCTCAAAAGGATGTTCCACCACACTTACAGCAACATGTTAAACCTTATGTCAGCATCCTCTCTACCAACTAATCTTACCTAACCAATCAGCTTCATGGCTTGTGCTCTGTATCAATCAACCAGGTCTGCATGGTTTTGGCAATCTCTACCACTTGCAGCATGTCTCACAATATGACTCTATTCATTCTTATTTGGTCATCAGCAATAGAAACACCCTACTTCCATTGTCTGCTACTTGTTCCCGACTCTCCTTCTTTGTGTCTGCCTCCTAAATCCACCTCTAGATGTTGGCAACCAATTGTCGAGAATGGTAGTGGGCAATTGTGTAACTACTCAATCTATTCAAATGCCATCATAGAAACTCCAAATGACCTACGATCTAACTCCCATGGCTGCCAACAAAGCAAGCAATGGAATGCCAAGCAATTAGAAACCACCACAACCCAAGTTATACATACAATGGCAACTGAAGAAAATGGTTAACCTACCAACGATGATGTTTTTGTAAAAACCTCTACTAGATCTCCCACGAAAATTTTCCGATAATCCAATTTGACATATTAGCATTTGTCAAATTTAAAGAAGCATGGTATTGTTTTGAATGCTCAAAATTTGAGAGTTTGCATCTACAGAAACAATTTCAGTATATAATTCTTACTGGCATAACACGTTTTAGATTTTAACAACCACCATTTTATTGAATATATGAACAGCAATACATCCAAGACTTATGCACTGTTTATACCATAGTAACGAGACTCGGACTCGGCGAGGGTGACTTCGGCGCGCGACTCGGGACTCAGACTCGGCGCAAAGTCTGCAAAATGAAAAAAAGTTGAAAAAACCCTAGAAATTTAGAGATTTTTAAGGATTTAAAACTTGTTTCAAGCACCCTTTATTGAATACAACACAAATAAAAGCAAATTTGATCACATGCACAAGTATAAAACGATCACATAAGTATAAAGTACACAAATTGTAGTTGCGCTGCTGAAGGAAATAGCATACTTAGATATATAAAATTAGTCAAATGTATACAAAACTCATGGAATATGAAATCCATGACATCAAATGTTCCATACAAATATGAAATATCAAAAGTAAAACAATAGCTATAAGTCTATGACTCTATGCCCTATGGCATAGTGGAGCAGCATCCTTCCTACGAAGGCGTCTAAGGGTCCTGGATGATGTTGCAGCTGCAGCCATAGTCTCTGCCTGTGTTTGACTCTCCATGCCACTCTCACCAACAACATCTATGTCTCCTGTGCTCTAGCCTCCTCCTCAGCCATGGCTACAACCTCGGCCTCTCTCTCCACTCCCTCCTCCTCTAAATCAGGGTTTTGTCGTGGTCAAAAGCTTCCTCTCTGCCGAAGGTTGTAATGAACATATACCAAGTCATTCATCCTCTCACTGTCAATCTATTGCGCTTCTTGGAGTGTATGTGCTCAAACATACTCCAATTGCACTCACAACTAGATGAACTGCATGGCTGGCTCAATATACGAATGGCAATATTTTGCAGGATCGGTGTATCAGAACCAAACATATTCCACCAGCTATCTGAGATGAGAAAAAAAAACAAAATCAATCTCATTTCAAGTTTCAAGTTCAAGTTCAACATTTAATAATAAATTATAATATAAAAAGATGAAAATTATGCCCTTAAATATATTTTACCTGGCGTAATGTTGTCCTATTATCTTTGCACATTTGACATGCAAAGAAGTCTCCTTGTGCCTTAGTGAAGGCATCTATCTCTGCACCATCTGTGTAGTAACATGGGCAACAGCTCTATCATCGTGTAGAGCCCACTAAGAATTTCTCTATCTGCACGGATCAACAAATTGGAAGGCCGGATTTAGGAAACATGTGGCTGCATGGATGGGCCTATGAAGTTGGTTTTGCCATCTCCTATCAATGATATCCCAAATGGGACGATACTTCTCCTCAACTCCACCATAGACTGATCTAATGGCCTCTTTGGCCCTATCCATGCCCTCATATATGTAGCCCATTGCGGGCTTCTCCCCATCTGCAACTCGTAGGAGAACTAGCAAGGGCTCAATAAACTACAAAGTGCAAACATGTTTCACAAATAAGTGTGAATGAAAATAAACAAATAAAAGTAAGATATGATTAAAAATTAAAACATAATAAAGAATTAAATTTTACCTTTCACAATCTCGTCCATTGGTGTCCAAAACCCTTGCTCATCAAAAATGCAATCAACCATAGCAATCCCGCAATGCTTGTAGAAAAGGATGAGGAAGACCACTCCTCACTAGTAAACATGTGCCTTAAAGCGCCCTTGACCAAATCAAGGATTGCATCGTGATAAAATTTGTTGCAAACCTAGTGATGCCAGGATGAGACAACTCCCTCAACCCCGTGTATTGCCTCATAAGGTTAAGCACCCATGTGTGATTGTATACAAATTTGCATATGTTTTTGCTGCATCCACACATGTTTTGATCATAAGACTTGCCAAGATCCTCCAACATGAGGTCAATGCAATGGGCGGCACATGGAGTCAAAATATAGTAGGGTGCCTCTCCATCAATAATCTACCAGCAGCAACATAATTTGTTGCATTATCATCACCACTTGCACTACATTCTCTTCCCCCACATCAGCTATCACCTCCTCTATAGCCTCACACAGGTATGTGGCATTTTTGAATTGGGTAGAAGCATCAATGGACTTCATGAAGACGGTGTCACCTGAAAAAATAAGCAAAACCAATTATTCAATAAATTAAAAAACATAAATCAGCCATATTAAATTATTAATCACTAAATCAAATTCAAATTTCAATGCATTGAGGGAAGTACAATTACCTCCGGAGGAAACTAGGAAATTAAGCAGTGTCCTATTTCTCCTATCGGTCCAACCATCAGTCATGATGGTGCAACCAATCATCCTCCACTGCTTGCGCTGCTCCTCTAATTGTGCTTTCACATCTGCCACCTTTTGAGTCAAAAGTGGGCCCTTTAATTCATCTTCACTAGGGGCTTTGAACCCCGCCCCACATATGGTTATGGCATCAACCATGTTTTGCCAAGAAAGGTGACCTAAAACATGTCATAAATAAATTAATAAGTTACATAAGTATTGTAAAATGAAAAAGTTTTAAGTTTTTAACTTTAAATTTGAATTCGATAATGAGATACATCTAGATTCTAAAATTTAAATATAAATTTTAAAACAATTAAACGAAAAATTACTGGCTACATGGAGGGAATGGTGCAATAGTACCAAAAAGTACTTGCAATTGTCTTTTTTGTTGCATCTGTAAAGTCCTTGTTCCAATCCATGCTCTCAAGCATTGGTTGGGAACCAGGAGTAGTGCGTGGTACAAAATGAGTCCACCCTAGATTTGAACTCTAGGGCCAATGCTAATATTGCCACTACCACTAGCAAGTAGCAGCCACCAGCACTAGGAATGCATAAACGTGAAAGCAGCACTAGCACTAGGGCGGTATGGAGGCATGGAAGAAGCATCTCCAACAGCACAAGTCCCTGTCCAACTCCAATAAGTAAAGTTAACACATAAAAACAATACTTAAAACTTAAAATTTTAAACACAATAACACATTGCAATGATATATCATTTCATTGAACTAGTGAACCACTGAACATTGAAAATCAAAATGAAAATATAAACATTGGAAAATGCAACAAGAACTAGATGTTTCATAATTTGAGTTTCATAATCATGATTCATGAATCATAATTACAATCAAGTATCATTGTATCATCAATGTTCAAACTTCAAACTTCAAAAATAGAGTACAAGTAACAAAATAGTAAATACTAATAGTAAATGGCACCAGGCTAATGGCCTGATGCCTCTAATGATCTAATCATCTCCAAGCTCCATGCCAATCTCCTCATCACTGGAACTGCTAGACCCCACATGCTCAAGCTCATCTAAACCAATACCAACCAGCCCTATTTGTGTAGGATCATCATCTATCTGTGTTGGCTCTTCTGGCTGTTGGACTCTCCTTGTATGCAGTTGTGTTGAGGTCAATAAGATGCAAGGCACTATGTACAGCCACAAGCTTCTCTACCCTCCTAGAAGTAAGCCTGTTCCTCTTAATGGAATGGATGAAGCTATAAGTAGACCAGTTTCTCTCAACAACAAAAGAACTAGAAACTTAGGACAACAAACGAGTGGCTAGAGCAGTAATCAAAGATCTAGGCCCATGCATAGCCCACCACAACTTGGGGTCCTCCTCTAACATAGTCTCCAAATCTACCTTGGCCACCTCTGAATATCCCCAAAGAGTGGTAGATTTTGTCCACTTGGTATGAAGCAAGCTGGCCTCTATAGGATCATACATTCTGTCAATGGCCTTCATGAACCCTTCCTTTACCTCAACATCCTCTATATGTGTCATTCTGTTGGGATGTGGCACATACCACTTTGGGTTCAATGCATAGGCAGCCATGTGTAAGGGAGTGTTGAGCTTCTCCCATCTACGTTGAATGATTGAATAAATATGCTCAATGTAGAATTGCATTGTGGGGTCCTCTCGCACTTTAGCCTTCATTTGATCAAGCATGGAATCAATGCACTCATATACCTCTCCAAGGGAAGGTGCATTAGAATCCTCAAATCTAATAAATTTGAAGACTGGATCAATGATGGAGACAATATATTTGGCATCAGCCCAAAAGACATCATTCTTCACCACCTCCTTAACTCTCAACCCTTGTTGTGTCTTTGACTCAGGCCGTTGGTTCCACTCTGCTGTCATTACCATTAGTTGCAATGGCTCTTGCAACTCAAGCATCCTCTCCAAGAGAATAAAGTATGATGCATACTAAGTCTCTATAGGTTTCAGGAATTCCTTCTTGGAGAAGCTCCTAAAAAGTGCATGTCAAGTATGGTGGTTGCAGAGAAACATCTGCACATCTTTAGCATCACTCACAATTGATTTGATCCAGCTGATTTTACCCATGTCCTTAAGTGCATTATTCATAGCATGCACATAGCAAGGAGTCCACCAAATGTGTCTATAGGCTGCCTCAATCAACTTCCCTGCAACTCTACACACATGGGCCGCATCTGTCACTACTTGCACCACATTTTGTGGCCCAACCTCCTCTATGGCATCCTTGAGGATCTAGAACTGATAATGAGCATCCTTGCTATGCCTTGAACAATCAATAGCCCTAAGGAAATAAGGACACGATGTAGATGTGACCATGATGTTGATGAGTGGACGATGCCTAATGTCCGTCCACCCATCCATGACTATGCTGCATTCACTTGTGACCCAGGTTCTCTTCATCTTCTCCATCAAAATATTAATCTTGGAATAGTTCTAATCCAAGATTGTTGTCCTCAATCTAGTCTCCCCTAGTGACTCATATGATGGTCTCACCCTTATTACCTTTGACATAGCTTCCTTATAATAAGGAGAGCGAGCCACATGGAATGGAATGCCATTGGCAAAGAAGAATTTTCCAATAGCATCATCTGCCTCATCCTTTGCTTGTGCACTGAATAAATCTGTCAATGGTTGTGAGCTTGAAGATGCCACTTTATGTTTCCCCTTAGGCTCTCCTACACTTGAACTAAATGGATTTGGTGGCCTTTGACTCTGCAAAGTAGAAGTAGAAACTGCTGAAATCTGATCACCCTTATTCATGTGTGCCAGTGTAGCAGTCATAGGTGCTTCTTCCTCATTAGAACCCCATAATTTTAAAATTTCAGCTCTATACTTAGCATTTTTTTCCAGCTTTTTGCAAACATCTACACCTTTGCCTCGAATAAGAAGTGAGCATTAGTTCTAGTAATGCTCCCTTTCCAGTCAGGATGACAAAGGTGGCACTCCCACTTTCTAGTGCCCCCATATGTCCCAGGATGTGCCAACATCTTAGATGCAAATTGTTTTAATGGTGATTTTGGATCAAAGGGTCCCTTGGCATATCTTTGGAGGATTTTTGAAGGGCATTTATCTTTTCTACTCCCAATAGAACCTGTTTCAGCTTGAGTCTAAGTATTTGAGTCATGTTCACCCTCTTCTATTTGAAAATCTGAATCATCAGATTCATTTTCACTTCCACTTCCAATTTCTGCTTCAACCTCCTCACCCTCAACCTCATCATCACTTCTATTGATTGAATTCATTATGATAATGTTAAATGACGCTACAAAAAACAATTTAAAAACAAAATCAGACCTTCATAATTTATTGCAAAAGATGAAAATCAAAAAATAGTATCAGAAATTTAAAATTTTGAAATTAGATTATTAGAAATTGAAATTCTGAAAACTTTTGAATTTTTGATAATTTGATTTGAGATTTCAAAGTTTTAAATTTAAATTGACAGCATGATTCAAAGAGATGTCATCTAATGGAATGCAATGATTGGAGGATATGCACAAAATGGATTTGCTAAAGAGGCTTTAGAAACTTTCAGCCTTTAGGAAAAACGATACATTGAAAATGCAACTGGCAGGTGTAAAGCCGAATTCCACAACCTTTGCCTGTGTACTTTTTGACAATATGAGTATAGAGGAATTTTGTCAAATGTTGTAGTTGCAACTGCCCTAGTAGACATGTATGCAAAATGCCAAAATGTGGAAGCATGGACAAGGCATGTGAACTTTTTGACAGTATGCCTCAACTTCAAGCCTCAAAGAGATGTCATCTCATGGAATGCAATGATTGTAGGATATGCATAGATTCAAAATGGATGCATTGAAAACAGTAAACTTGAAGTTGAAATTGAAAAGGCTTTAGGAACTTTCAAGCAAATGCAAATAGTAGGTGTAAACTGTAAAACTTACATTTTATGATTTAAAAAAAAATAAAAAAATAAAAATAATAATAATTATTATTTATTAGTATTAATATTATGTATAAAAAATGTGGAGAAACCCTTTGGTAAAAGTGGCAACAAAGACGTTGTTTTTGGTAGGAATGCCTCAAAGAGATGTTGACTCATGGAATACAATGATGGCGGGGTTTGCGGGGAGCTATGCAGAAGAGGGCTCTTGCAAACCCCACAATCGTGTATTCCATGAAGCCGGTTTATCTCTTTGGGCGATCGATCCAAAAAATAATGGCCTTCGTGCGTGCGGCTCTTGCGCAAACCCTGCAATCATTGTATTCCATGAGCCGACATCTCTTTGAGGCATTCAGTCAAAAACAGTGGCCCCTTCATTGCCATTGCCAGCACTTCCACATTTTGCATACACGAGAGCCAAAGCGAAGAGCAGAGGGCAAAGCATAATCAGAAGAACTAAAAAAAAAAAAAAAACCTCAATCCTAAGTCCAATGCACCAATCAAAAAACCCTATTATGCTTGTAAGTTTCGATCTCCAAAGGCAAATCTCCAGTGTCGAGTGTTCATTGCAGAAGCTCCCTTAGTCGCATGATGAAGACTCAGAAGTCAAAACAAAGTTACAAATGATAGTAAAAACTAAAAAATATCATCAAATCATTTAAGTAAAACTTTAGGTTTTATGTTTTTTAACAAAAATTATTATTATATTGCTTTTTGGAGGAGATGTTTCTCATGTTGAGGGGACGTAGGTAAGTCCCTGGGCGTTTCCCTGGTGTCTCACTACCAGAAACAACAAGGAAACATCTCCCTCTAGGAGGAAACGTTTTGGAAACGGCAGGGGTACTTGGAGACGGGCGGAGGAACGTTTCCCACGTGTCCCCTCGTCTCGAGTGCGCGTGGTTTTTTGGGGGGGATGCGTCCACATGGAACACTGGTGGTCGTTGAATGGTTTATAGTCCCCAAACTGAGACACCAACCCTAGGTTTAGACTCACAACCCCCTGATTTAAACTTCCACACACCTCAGAAACTCACAACAAATAGTAACTAGGTGCTACAACCTCCTAACAAGTCATATATGCAACATTGAGACACTGAATGTCACACAAGGGTCCAGTATGACCACAACCTGGAGAAATGGCCTCCTAACTCACACACCAAACACCGTATGCTTCCCAAACTTCATACCAAACCCCTGGGAACTCTCACGAACTCAGCCATGTAAATATTTCAACTGTCCATTGCCCCAGGCAGCAATAAAACTCATTCTAAAACCCATGACCTGTATACTTTGTCAATCAGCAATGTAACACCTGAATAAGCAGATATATGTTGACCAAGATAATTTGCAAGCTCCTCAAATTGAATGCCAGTCTCAACCTTTAGCAATAGAAGTGAATATCGTTTGTCTCCAAATTGAATGCCAGTCTCAACCTTTAGCAATAGAAGTGAATATCGTTTGTCTCTAATTTTGTCTCCACAGGAGACTCTGAAAATTGCATTAATCGCTCATTGGAAAACCTGAGTGATTTTCCCTCCGAACTAGCTAGGGTGGAATTGTTTCACCACCAAAATTGATCTTCCCTAGAGGGTTTTCGTCCTCCAAAGGCTAAGATGAACCAGGTTCAATCTCTCGACCCACAAGGGTTTCAATAAGAGAAATAGAATAAATTGACATCCCAAAAGAGCTTTCATATCCTTCTTTTATACTTTTTCCTGCCAACTCTCTAGAAGCTTCTATTTAAAATTCACTTTTTAATTAAAACTCCCTTTTAACTCCAAAAATGACATTTTTATTAAATAATGATAATTTGACACACAAGGCCCCTATTTAATGCATACTAAGGTGTCTTTTAAATATTTTAAATACTAGCACTTGCACCGAAAGGGGTGCAATAGTTACGTCGGGTGTACTTATATAGAATTCCTACAAATTTGATAGGAGGCTTATAATTGAATTTATAAGCATTTTATTAAAAAATTGATACAACATTAGAAATGTGTACTAGTGATAATTTCTAAATCCAAAGATTGAAGCATATTTGCAAATGAAAATAATTGCTAAGTCTATACATTTTCCCTTCCCATTGCAAATAAAAAGTTGAAAACTATAAGAGTTTATTTTTTGAGCTCTATTGGTGGCAATAATTTCTCTAGATCCATCCTATTGTTGCTAAGCAATCTGGAAAACTTGGTCTTTTTTAATTTGAGTAACCAAAAAGTTTAGACTACAACAAAAAGAGCTAGACAACTAAGGCTATTCTCTACTGTAAATTACTAGGCAACCTCATAATTATTAATACAACCTTTCAAAAGGGTATGATTTCATGTTATACCTTCTCTTAATCCAAGTTCTTTGATTTACCAGACTCTACTTTACCTCTTAACTCTCAAACTTTGTTACAAGTATTAAATGTGACTATAGTCCACCAGTTATACAACCGGGGCCTCAAAATGTATTCTCTAATTGTAATCAAAGGAATTTTGTTCTTCATTCAAGTAAATAATCTCAAAGTGAAACACAACCAAGTGGTTTATTGGACACCTACATGACTAAGAATAGAAACAAACTATTGTGATTGAAGCCATAAATCAAAATATGAGGAAGAAGACCCCTCACTACTTTGTCTAGCAGTATTGAAGAGCTTCAGGTAAGAATTGCCATTGCTTATCAAAAATAAATGTAGTACTATCAACAAGGAGGTTGGCTGAATAGACCTATGGGCATAGGCAAATATGTAATCTGTTTAAATTTTCTATTCCACATCATAGTTATTAATGGGACCCACAGGGAGGAGAAACCTAGCAGGTGCATGAATCCCACGTTTGGCTCAATAGCTAAGTTACCGATTTGGTTTTGGGTTTGGGTTCGGGTTCGAGAACCCGATTTGCTGGTTCGAGAATTTTTTTTTTTTGGGATTGGGTTTGTTTTGGTTTTAATAGCCACAAAAACAAAAAACATATAAATATATACATATTGTAATGTGATAGAAAGTTCAAATACCATATTAATAGTCCAAATAACAAAAATACACCACTTTATACTCAAATGTCATGATATAGAATTATAAATTAAAGTTCAAACTTCAAACATAAAAAAAGTCAAGTGTTTACAATTAGCCATTAATAATTATTGATCATTGATCAATCTGAATCATATGGTCATAAAAAAAAAAGGATCATCAACATCATTAGATGCTACATTTTGTGTAGAACCACAAATAACATCAATGGCACTCACACAAGCACTGCCACTAGCACTGGCACTGCCACTCTCATGCTCAATAGCCGCTTCAGGCTGATAATCATCATCAATATCAAGTGCAGCTAAGTGACTTGTGGAAACATCCAAGTCAGGTTGCTCTGGCTCAATATCCCACCTCCTTGTGTCTCCTTCTTTGTGGGAACTTTGCTTGTGTGTAAGGAGGCGCAAGTTTGAATGCACATACACCAAGTCCTCTACCTTTTTTTAATGTAGCCTATTGCATTTTATTGAATGGATGAAGGAGTATGTACTCCAATTTCTCTCAGAAGAAAATGAACTAGCAACCTATTAAGACCAAATTAAATAGTTAAGAATTACAAAATTTAACTAAACAAAATTATTAATTAATACAAATTAAAATTAAAATTACAAAATATAAAACTTACTTGGGATAAAAATTTTATTCTGATAGGTTGGAGGTGCCTGTATTCTTTCCCATGGAAGTACCACCAACTATGAGCATCCACCCTGTACTTGTCTCGAAGAGCATCAAGAAGATCAACCGTACTAGAGCATGCAAAGGTTATGAACTCATCCCTCACTCAATCATGTTGGTCGCAAGCAGTGAACAGTCTACAAAGTGCTGCCTTGTACCCTTGAGCCACTTCAGCATCCCTATATGGAGCAACTCTTGATGAAGCAGAAAGCATCTCAAGACTATAATATTTGTGACTCAATACAAACGCGAGAAGATGCAACAGAGTGGTCATTTTGTTCCTTTTTGTTTCTTGAATTAGATCCCACCTAAACTCTTTTACTACAATATGAAACCTTTAGTGAATTCAATAATTTATATCATCAAAAGTTTAAAAATCTTAAAGGTAAATTTCTCTTGCTTAAAAACCATATTTCAATTAATAGAAGTTTTTGAAAATTCAGAGAAGCAAAACTGAACGACAAAACCTTAAATGACCTCAATATAAAAGTTCCATAAACAAGATAACTTATTGTAACTTAAATGTACATCAAAAAAGATAGCCAAACATATTGCTATGGGGATTCATAGTGTGATTTAGAGGTCAAGACTCTTTGGCCCATGTTTCATGAGTAGTGGTTTCAGCAAGAACCATCTCTGTGATACTGAATGGTCCGCAGCACTCATTGCATCAGGTGATGCTCAGAGGTCGAAACCTTTGGTCATTCGAGGTCACCATTCCGATCTGCTCCAGCTCAGCGGCAACCGGGGAGTTTTTTCAGGTTAAACCAACTTGAGATTGTTACTATTGCAAACCTTGACCCAAGTGTTGTGCCTTATGAACCATTCATAATAGAGCCCCTTTAGCTCATCAATTGATAAGTAGGAGGTATTTTTCCACAGCGTGTCAAATTATGATATTGCTATCAGGATTCAACCGTGTAGTTTTGAGTCAAACTCATTGAAATCTTTTACTCTACATTCTTTTGTATTTCACATCATTGATCCTAGAGATTTTTCGTACATGTAGAAATTAATAAGAGTTTCATTCCAATGATCCTAAAGACTTTTGAAACATTTACACAAAATATCCAATACAATAAGAATCTTACCTAGCATAATGGCCAAGACCTTGACAGTTAGTCTTATACCTTATACCTAATACAATGGGCAGTAAGAACTTGATAATGTAGGCTTTATGGTAAAACTATATACAGTAACAAGCAAATAGACCCCCAATGATTTCGAATTTGCAATTGAACTAAAGAATCAGCATTAAAATATAAGAAACAAATGTTATTTACGTGCTGTAACATTTCAAAAATATGTCCAATAAAAATTGAAAGAGGGGCGATTGACCAACGCTTTAAGCTAAAAAGGGCCATCAACAGTTGTGGAATGGTATGAGCATGTAGATAAAGACCTGGAGTTCCCAAATTAGACAAGCATGCTGACATATGATAAAACATTGAAATTGGACAAAATACAACACTGAACAAGAAAGATCAAATTCAGGTTGCCAAAATTTGCCCAAATGACAGATCCATTCCACATACCAGAAACAGTCAATGTCTGGTTTAGGGATTAGGGTTTAGTGTTGAATAGTAACTGAAGAAAAATCTAAATATGCAATAACAATAGGGGAAAAATCCTGGCTCTAATATGATAAAAATTAATCTAAAAAATGCTCTGGCTCTGCTTGAGTAAGAAATTAAATTTAGTAAATTTGAGAAAAATAACTCACGTCCTGATTTACCAATTCTAAAGCTGGAATAGCATTTGTGATGCTCTTCTACAGGCCCCTTTAAAACTAATAGCTATATTTTAAATTTGTGGATTTTCATACGGCGTTTGAAAATTTTAAAAATTCTTCTATAATTTTACTTACCGATCTTTCCAATTCCGTCAATTCTAGGCAGTAAATTCCAGAGCAATTTTCTCTCGTACTTTGTGATACACAGTTGCAGCACCTAAAAACTCAACCACACCCCTCAGCATAAATGTCAAAACTGTAAACAAAAAAAATAATCAATCGCATAATGCTGATTACTATGTTTACCTGATAATTTCATCATCTGGAGCTGCGCTGAAAAATATCAGAAAACAATGTCCACGGCAAAGAAATGCGGATAATGAAACCCTAACCCTAGGCGGACATACATACATATATATGTGTATATATATGTGTGTCAAGATTATATTTATATATATATGTTTGTATAGGATTATTATTATTTATTTATTTGTTTAAGGTTAATTTTGTGATAGTGAGGTTTTATCTATATTTATGCACACTTCAATTCATTCCTCAAGATTATATTTACCAGCACTTTCACCTAAAGAAGGTTCAAGGATTATGGTGATAGAAAACTATTTGTATGTTAATATGTTAGAGAGTAGTGTTTGTGTATGCAAATTCTAGTTGAATGTGGTTGGATTAAACAATTAATAATAATAAATATTAAATAATATGTTAATATGTTAGAGTATGTGTTTGTGTAAGCAAATTCTAGTTGCATGTGTTTATATTAAATAAATAATAATAAATGCTAAGGGTAAGGTCCCATAGAGGGAGGCTTCCTAAAAAATTTACGTGGTTGTTGCTGAGATTTTTTAGAAATATTTTAAAGCTAGTGTTCTCATGAATTCAATTTTGCAATGCAGCTTAAGAGTTTGAGCTCCAAAATTTAAGGAACAAAGTAGAGTACTTTTGATAAAAATTAATAAATAAATAAAAATTCTCTCATTTTTATTTTTTTTAGGAACTTAAAATTTTAAGTGATAGACAAGTGGCAGAAAAAAAATCCTAAGTTGTAGGGGCAATTTCTAACCCCACTTCAATTTACAATCCTAAAAGGTAGGGGTTGTTATTTTTTTGGAAAAGATTTCAATTAATTCTGTAGCATAAATTTCTTTGCTTCATGGGACTGCTTGATCCAAGAAAATAGAAGCCCAAACCCCCATAAGACCAAATTCCACATAGAAATATGGTCTAAAATTAGAAAAACTGTCCACATATCATCAAATTCCAAATTTGGTAAGAACTATCTAATGTTTTAGTTTTTCATCATTAATATCAAATCAAGAATAATGAGTTGGACACTATACTTAAAAACTACACTCTTAAACAATCAGTAATAATTTTATGTTTCATCCTTAATTAAAATTATATTTTAAACCATTAAATTGTCTATGATTTAGGAATAGCCTTAGCCAGACCATTTTATCATGATATCCAAAATTTGTCATGCTTCCAAAGCAATGGGGGATCTAATGATACAAAAATCTCTACTTTACACAGAGGTAGAAGATGACGCTTCTATTTTTCTAATATTAAAGCCATGTCTGTAATGTCAGAGAAGCATCTTCCTTGTTAGAAAAGCAAAATGGGTAGTCTTTTTCTTCATATAAAACTAGGTCTTTTTGTAAAGGGATTTTTTGCTGATATTAATGCCTAATGTGAAATACAGGGGAAGGATTTCAAATTATTATTAGTGATGGGGAAAGTATTTGATATGGTGTGTTGTTCAATTACATACATTCCTTCCTGCACCAAAAACATACCATTAATGGTGAAGCAACTTTTTCTTATAGGTTGCAAGTTCTACTCCTATCTACTAAGGACTGTTGAAGATATTAG